>JAQHUG010000381.1:1389312-1408754 GCA_028555095.1 Dicrostonyx torquatus | reverse complement strand
AGGGTTCAACCTGAAGATCCTTAAGGTAAAATTGCCAGTCACTGACTCTTACCTCAACCTCGGTCTGAAATGGTGATCCTGCTTCCTGGAATATCAGAAGGAGACTGCTTCTGAGAGCTGTCTTGTCCTGTCTTATATTCCTCTCTAGGACTGGGATCAAAGGCATGCACCACTGGGATTAAAGGTGTGTGTCTTTGTGGCTACTGGGATTAAAGGTGTGTGTTACCATAGTCTGATCTGTAAGGCTGACCAGTGGGACTGTTTTACTCTCAGATCTTCAGGCTGTCTTTATTTATTTAAATACATTTGAAATGCCACTACACATACATATGCACACACACATCAACACCATTCACTGTATCTCTTCTTTTTTTATTGTTTTATAAATAATACCATTCAAAATTTCCACCTCCTCCCCTCCTCCCATTTCCTTCCCACTGCCCCACTTCTCCTCCCTTCTCCCACTCCAGTCCTAAGAGAGGGCAGGGTACCCTGCCCTGTGGGAAGTTCAAGGCCCTCCCCCTCCATCCAGGCCTAGGAAGGTGTGCATCCAAACAGACTAGGATCCCAAAAAGCCAGTACATGCAGTAGAATCAAATCCCAGTGCCAATCATTGGCTTCTCAGTCAGCCCCCATTGTCAGCCACATTCAGAGAGTCCAGTTTGATCACATGCTCATTCAGTCCCACTGTATCTCTTCTTATCCCCAGTAAGACAGAAATTCATAAGCAGGCCAAATAGCAGAAACTTAATTTTGAGATATGAAGTGCCTTTCCTTCCCTGTGGTACTTTGGCCACTGGGCCACAAGGACAAAGGGCAAAAGGCTGCTTTGTCTGGCTTGTGAGCATGACAGAAATAGCCTTCCAGGAGACTGCTTTGTGTGACAACTCAACTTCATTCGGTAGTGAAGGACATATATAGGATAAGAACAGCAGCTGGGACATCACGTGATTTACAATAGGTAGCACGTTTCTGTCATAAAGCTCCTAGTGCTATATCTAGTTACCTTACAGGACAGCACGGTCTTATCTTAAGGCTCCTAGCACAATATCTGATGCCATATGGGCATCAGGGGGAAGCTTTTGCAGGGAACTGTGTCAAGGGCCACATTTTCCAAATAAGGTAAGGTGGTGAGCAGGAAGTCCTCACTGGAAAGGAGAGAGTCCTCTGCACTGCACCAAGCTCTGAGAGAGCTGTCCAGATGTGGTAGACTACAACCTCTGACCAACAGGGCCTCCCAACAGAGATAAATTTAAGACCAAAGAGGCAAGAGTAGCCCACAAAGGAAGAAGAGACATAGTCGAGACTAACCCAGTACCTTTCACCAGCAGAGACATGACCTTTCTCTTTCTCTATGAGATGAGCCTTCCCCTTCTCCCCAACCATTGCTTTGCCTTCCAAACTACTTCTTCCCAATCTCTTACTGCCCCTCCAGGACTGGTCTCCTGCAATCTTCCCGGATGAAGCTTGTTCTCATGCAAATGCCTGCCAAATGATCCAGCCTGGTTCTTGTTAGAGCAGCAGGTGCCATGTGGGGATTCCATTGTCTTTCCTAGTTAATGAGACTCATTAGGCTGCATGGCAGGAGGTGGTGGGCAGTGGAGTCTAAGGCTGGGGCTGGAGGCCCCCTTATTTCTGAGGACAGAACACTAGTTCGCTCATGTCCTGTCTGTCACGAGGCTCTCAATTCTGGCAGGTGCTTATCTTAGCTTGTAGCTTGCACTGGAAGGTTTCCAGTCGAGAGGGAAAGGAAGAGACCCCGGATAGTGTGTAGCTCTCAGAATCATGAATCTGTCTTCGCTTTGAAGTTTATAGAAGAAAAATTGTAAGGCATGATGGGACATGCCGGTAATCCTAGCACAGGAGGTAGAGGCAGGAGGATCATGAACTAAAGATTATCCTGAGCTATGTAGTAAGTTTGGGGCCAGTCTAGGCCATTGAAGACCTTATTAGGAAAAAGGAATCACAACGTATTTCTATTATGCCTCATTATTAACCCCAGTGTAAATTACTAAATCACTACAGGTGCTTATGAAGACACTGTGTTCTATGATCTCTGCTTCTTTTGCAGGTAGGTAGATGATTTGAGTCACTTGGACTGTAGATTGTGGCCTCTTGGAGGCCTGGTAAAATCCTGGTGACCATCATTGACAGTGTCACTGCTAAGCTATGGTTTATACCTGCTCAGCAGCCTGGGGAGTTGAACCGTGTGGTGTGTGGTGGAGGTCTCCAGAGCATGGCTGAAGATGGAGATTCGTGTACAGGAAGCACTTTCCTGCTTTCAAGAGAAAGAGAGGGTGAGAGAAGCAGGGTGAAGCCGATCCAAGATTCGGGCTTCATTCAAGTTGACACTTTGCATCCTGGGAGTTCAGGAGCAGATAGAGCACCATTCTGCAGAGAACAGGGTTTTCAGGTCCCCATCAGTACTGTGGAGCTGTCCAGGGTATCTCTGGGCTCAAATAAAGGGCAACACTGAGCCAGTAGTAAAGAGGAGGCAGACAGTGTCCTGTAACATCTACAGTGGCGGACTTCGAGGCAGACTGTGCTTAAGGTGTATGAAGTTCTCTCTGCCTCAGTTTCCACATCTGTAAATGAGAGGCAGTAAGAATGCCTCTCCCTCAGAACAGCTGTGAGGATGGAAGGGGTTAAAGCAGCTCCTGGCACACGATGAAGACTCCGCAGGAGCCAGGATGACTGGCACATTTAATGTGCTAGAGTTTCCTTGGAAGTGTGGAAACTGTCCTCCTCCAGTGTCTCCACTGTGCCTGGCACAGACAATCTGCAGAGCAGAGGAGGAAACCTTGCCCTGATCTCAGCAGCCCCCAGGGAGGAGCAGAGACCAGAGAGCGGGCTCAGCCATAGCAGAAGACTGAAGGTGAGGAAGCCTCTCAAAGGAGGCTGAAAAGAGGCAAGAAGGGCTCCTGCCTACAACAACTGGATTTTTCATACTCTTCCAAACGAGCCTATAAAAATTCAGCCCATTTGGTTTGCAGACAGAAACTTTGCTTTTAAAATCTTTGAGTTATTTCCTTCTTTCTCTCTTTTCAGGGCTGAAGTTATTTCAAAGGAATCGGGTGCAGGGAGGAGGTGGGGTGTGCATTTGTCAGCCTCATTTCCCAGTGGGTTGTAACCATGGGGGACTTTGCTTAAACCCACATGGCATTTGTCACTTTGCTATTGCTTTCTTACCCAGAGGGGCTCTGTCCTCAGCGGCACATTTCCCTTTTTATCTGTCTGAGAGGGATGGATGAGTGGAGGGAGGGAAGGAGCCTGCATTTGCATTTTTATGCATGCCTTCTGCCACAGGCAGACATCACCTCCAGTCCTCTGTCAGCTCCACTGCTCACTGCTGGGAAGGAGGGGTGAATGAGGTAATGGGGGGAGGTGTAGCCAGGCACACAGATGCGGCTGCCCCTCCCTCAGCCTGGGAGAATAAACTGGAGCTCAGTGTTCCTCAGACAGGACACCTGCATCTTTGTGTCCAGGCTATATTTGTAACAGCGTATTGCCTCTGTGCTTTCATCCCTTCATGGTGCAGCTCCTGATGGTGCCCACTACATGCTAGGTCCTGGAGCATGCCCATCATAGACATGATTGGCACATAAGGGGTGTTGGTCTAGAATCCAGTGAATCCCAATTTATCACATCTGTCTTCGGAGCTTCAGTTGCAGATATAAGAGTGACCGAGGCATCTTCCCATCAACTTTTATACTGTCCTACTCTAGACCCCATAGGTCCCTGTTGTAGTCCTAATTCCACAGTCACATTAGGTTTCAGAAATAAAAAGAGTTCAGCAGCGTAGACCAACTCTCCAATGAGGACACTAACTTAGCTATATGGGACATCATCCTGGGCCAGGAGTCGTCACTTCCTGAGAATCAGCTTGTTCTCTTTGAGCAGTAAGGACTCTTGGCTATCTTGGAGAATCAGAACTGTGACCATTCCTTGTCCCAGACTCCTTAGATATGTATAGTTCTTCCACTCTTCCCAAATTCTAATTCTAAGCTAAAGAGTTTAGTTAGTCGGTGGCCCAGAGATGGACTATAGGGTTACAGAATAACTGCTCCTATCACCAGTGTGCACTTGAATTGACTCTCCTTCATCTGCTTTCCATCATTACTTATATCTTTGATTGACACATTAGGATGAATGATGCAGCCTGCTGGGGCTCTCAGAACCAAGACTTACAAGGATGTTGCTAGAGTTGGATAGTCAATAGAAATCAGCTAGTAGAAAGTGGGGGAGGGGCACTTCCCAGGGGTGCAGTCTCACTGAGGCTGAGATAAGGTAAGATTTTCCAGAAGCTGCAGGTGTTTGCACCACAGGGGCAAGTGAAGGTGGTGATAAAGACAGAGTAAACATATGGGAGAGGTCAAGAAAGTCTTTATCCTATGCAAAGGGTGTGTGGGTAGCAAGAGAGAGTTCTTTAATGCACTGTGCAGATGAAATGGATAGAAGAGGGAGGGAGAGAAAACCCACTGAGGCCGGAAGGATAAGGCATGGGGGTATGGGGGAGAAAAATCTGATCCTATCCCCAAATGGGTAGGAGGAAAGAGATGACAACTGGGTGATGAAGAAAAGAGTGTCACCACACACAAAAAAGAACCTTCCAGAAGAGGAACACCGTTGCCTCCTGCAATCACCATGTTAGAGAAATGAACAGCTGTACCTGGGGCTTGGGGGCGGTGCTTCCTCCTGTAACTAATTTACAGATTCCATTCAATTCCAATAAAAAAATCATCACAACATTTTATGGAATTGTCTAATCACTTCTACAATTCACTTGAAGTATTAAGATAGAACTGTCATAGAATAAAGGGATGATACTGGTTCTATCAGCCATCAAGATAGAGCTGAAGGTAAACCAGTGTTAAAACTTTGGTATGAGAGGGGCTGGAGAGATGGCTCAGAGGTTAAGAGCACTGATTGCTCTTCCAGAGGTCCCAAAGTTCAAGTCCTAGTGACCACATGGTGACTCACAATGGGATCTGGTGCCATACATTCAGACAGAACATTGTATACATCATAAGTAAATCTTTGGGGAAAAACTTCAGTTGGAAAGGTTTGATTTTATATGTGCTGCAATGGCTAACACATGGGAGAAGAGGGAACCTCAGTTCACCTATGGACATGTTTGGGAGCATTTTCTTGATTGACAGTTGATGTCTGTATGTAGGGGAGGGGGTCATCCCACTACATGGGATGTTGTCTCTAGACAGGTAGGTGTGGATTATATAAGAAAGGGAGCTGATTGGAATCCTGAGAACAAGATTTCCCTGTGTTCCTGCCTTGAGTTGCTGCCTTGGCTTCCTGCCAGGATGGACATAACCTGGAGGATGGATAAACTGTATTTTCCTCAAGATGCATTTGGTCACAGTGTTTGCCACAGTAACAGAAAAGCAAGCCCAAACAGATGCTACTAAAAGAAAAACCCTACCTATACTTTTTTTGTTGTTGTTAAAGGGCAACCTCAACAACCAGCCAGGAAGAGATTAACACTGGGTACTTGAGAACAGGGAACAGCATACAAAACACACAAAGTCTCATTTCCTACCAGGAGAATGATTGCAAACAAGATGGTAACCCTGTGCTTCTCTGACCCATGCATTGGGGACAACCCAAAATCAGAAGACCAGCTCTTGGGGAAGGAAGGCTCTGCAGCCCCTGATGGTGTTGAAGTGAAAGTTCTCTATGGTTTGGATAACAGCTTTGGTCTTGTGCCTGGGTGTCTTGGAGTATCCTGGCAGGATATGTCTGTGGTAGTAAAAAGAGAAACCATCCAAGAGTAGACTCCAAATTATAGACTGTTTCAACCTAGGTTACTACATGGCAATTATGCCAGCATGGATCTGTCTTGGAAACCTAATGGTTGGTGATGGCATAAGGAATTAAGAAATAAGCGACAAAGCATTTATATCAGTCCTGAGATTTAAGGGCAATGATTTTGTTCTATGTCTATTGCTTGTCTTCCTGTCTGTCTATCTAAAATTATGACCAGTATGTCTCCTCACCAAATCAAGTGAAAATGTTTACAAGTAAATAAGAATGATAGGACTGAGTATGGTGGTGTACCCTGTCATCCCAACACTGGGGAGGAAGGCCAAGGATCGTGATTCAAGACCAGTCAGGGCTGTGGAGGGAGACCTGTATCTAAATAAACTAGCAAGCAAGCAAGCAAGTGAACAAAGACAAAGATATAGATGTGGCTGCAGAATGGAGAGATATTTTAATGAAATGTTTACTGGTTTACTTCTTTCACAGAAAGTGAATTTTGGCAAAGTTGAGGTTATATTTCCACTGGACAATCATGGACAACAAGTACACAGTTGTTTATTCCATGGTCCCAATGCATTTTGGACCTTCAAACATAAATGTAAGAAGAGAGCTGTGAAGCAGGAGTGGTATTCTGTGAGTCTGAATGTCCAACTCTCAGACCTGGTAACCATGGAGTACAAGAGAAGCCAGAGCTGTGATATCACCTGTGCCTGCATCCATCCTTCCCATCAGTCAAAAGGACCATATCATGCCTCATCTGATGCTATAAAGTAATCCAGCACAAGATCAGAATTAACTATAATAAAGGGTTATTTATTTAGGGGTAGACTCACAGATCACAGTACTCTGCATGAATGGGGAACAGGAACTGAATCCAGCAGCCAGGAGAAAGAAAGCATGCAAGCTTTATGGCTGCATTTATAGTATAAGAGATCACGCCCAAGTGGGCTGGTATCCTAAAGGCTATTGGCTGAAAGAGTTCCCACAGCACCTCCCTCTTTTGTCTAAATAAGAGAATTCTAAGCCTAATACAAAACTATATACAATAAGAACAAATATAAAGTACAAAAATTAGAATTACTACCAGCATAAACAATATCAAACAAGAAACATATGCTAAATGTTTCAATAATTATCTTATCCTAAGGAGTCTAAGTCTTGTATTAGAAATAGCTTGGCCAAGTCATGAGAGGAAAGTAACTCCGTTATCTTATCACCTGGTCATCTAGTTTGTAAGCCCGGAGGAGTGCACAAGATTCTGCCTGACTCCAACACCCAGGGCCAGAAGCACCAGGCTTAAGGAGATTGTGTCCTGGGAGCAGCAACAGGAAAAGCAGCCCTTGCTTAGCACTTGCTGAGATCTGGTATGCCCAAAATCTGTGTGCCCTGTGTGTGCTGTGATGTGTCCTCTGCACTGTGCCTCCTATGTCCATTGTTTGCCTTTCACTGTGCCCTGTGTGAGCCCCATAAGTGCCCTGTATTTACAATGTACCAAGTCCTGTATATGCCGTGAATGTGCCCTCCACTCTGGCCTGTTCTTTACCTTCATTGTTTGTGTTATCGCTTACAGCCTTCCAGAAGATTCTACCATTACTAGTGCCTGACTGCAGAAACCAAGCTCATGGAATCACCAAGAGGTCAGCTCAAGGTCATAGAAGTAGTAAAGGCCAGAGGTGAGTTTCAAAGCCAGGGTGGCTGTTTCTAGAGCTCACAGGAAAGCATTGTGCCTGTCTGTGAATGCTGAACCAGAGGATGACCGGTTTATGAGGATAATCTCTTTCTGAGTGTCAGCCAATATTGGACACCTACCATGTTATGCTTCTGTAAATGGTTGCTGGTTTTGGTTTTTTGTTCTTTTAGAAATTCCAATCAGGGGGGCTGGAGAGATGGCTCAGTGGTTAAGAGCATTGCCTGCTCTTCCAAAGGTCCTGAGTTCAATTTCCTGCTACCACATGGTGGCTCACAACCATCTGTAATGAGGTCTGGTGCCCTCTTCTGGCCTGCAGACATACACACAGACAGAATATTGTATATGTAATAAATAAATAAATAAAAACAAAGAAACAAAAAAATTTTAAAAAAAAGAAATTTCAATCAGTACTTGAAATTCACAATGGGAATTCACTAGAGAATGCCAGCAGGGGACTTCCTTTGTTAAATGAATTCCACCTTCAAATATAAATTACTTTAACAAATTAAAGATACTCTTATAGGTACCCTGTATAGGAGGACAATACTTCTCCAGAAGACATGGGTTATTAAATGAAAATCTCAATGCCAGGTGTAGGATTGCTTCTTACCAGTTACTGGTCAGGGAGTCCCCTAGAGCTCCCAAATGATACAGGCTTCTGCATTGCTCTTGTTTGCTCACCAGAACTAAGTGTCAAGATCCCATTGTTGAAGACACAGCACATTCTGGTTGTTGCCCTTCAAGAAATCAAGGAGGAAGTGACCTGAAAACTTCCTCCCTGATGGCTAACTGTCACAGCACCAGAAGGGAAGGAAAGCCACCAGCGATCTGACTGAGTAGCAAATCCTGCATGCTATAGTATTGACTTTCCAGGTAAGATGTGGCCACTAATACAGTAGGGGCATGAAGGTTATGGGAGTAACATGATTTGATTTAAGTCTCTTCTACAGGAGAGAATTCAGGCCTGGTGCTGTGAACTTACTCAAAAGTCCATAGATGAGGAGGTCATAGGCCCTAGCAGGGAAACTACTACAGTTGTTTTGCTAAATGGACATGTTGTCAAACTGCCTTCTAAATATTTATGTTTATGCCTGTAGATTAGTGCTGCCCTCAGCTTTGGCCAGAGAGGCTTTTGTCTGCAGTGTTTAGTACTTAATGCAGAGTGGTCAATGTGCTGAGAATAAGCAACTCTTGAGTGCTTAGCCTCAAATGGGACATCTATGTCAACTTGCCCTGCCTATGGCTCAGGGAACATAGCCAGAGAGGAGTCAGAAAGAATGTAGGAGCCTAAGGAACAAGAGTGTTGTGAAATGCTGTCTTCTGGACTTGGCAAGGCCATCTTACCCATGAACTCACAGCAGTTATGAACTCACACCCATGCAAGACCTGCACAAGATTAATCCAACATTCTAACAGGCAGCACAAAGTGAACTTAGTGGGTTAGTAACAGCACAAAAGGAGGGGACACAAAGAGGAATGGGATATATTGGTTGCATAGGAACATGGTTGAGAGTCAGAGGTAAATATGTTCATGACGCATTGTTTACATGTGTGAAATTGTCAATAATAAAAGAGATTCTATTAAAATTATTTAAAAACAATGAAAAGATGTTATTAATCGGGAACTAATGGTCATTGACTGAGTTCCTTTGTGGTGTCAGGTTCTGCTCCCATCCACAATGCCAAGTGTGCTTATTGAGTTTGTGATGTGATGTGGCTTTCTGCTTTCTCCTAGATCTCAGATCCGAGACTTTCTTCCAGGCAGTAATGGGACTGAGCTTTGCCCCAAAGGTTGTAAAGTGGCCCATAAATATCTTCGGACTACAATCATATGCTTTCCCCATCTTCGGGACCATGGAAGTCAAGTGCTAACAATACTGAAGCCACTGGGTAGACACAACCAATCTCCATGAGTTATCTGTCCTTCAAGAACTTTGGAGCTCCTCCCAAGTAAGATATGGAAGGCCATTGTGTGAATCTGCTAAGACTCAGGAATAGTTTTTCCCAGCACTTGAACATCTGGGTTCTGACCACTAGATGTTATTGAACCCCAATGAATGAATAGCAGACTTTCTTTTTCCATGTTTCAATATTCCAGAAACTGATGGGCTTGGGTCTTGCAGTCCCCAGTGCTGGCCTAGATTGCAATCTAATTCCAATGGAGCAAATTACATGTTTTTCCTCTGTCGGGAGACAGCACCTTCCACATGAGGTATATGTAAATATATGTACCTCTCTGCTTCAAGTCTTCTGGACCACATTGGCTAGCTTGGATTCAGGTTTACAACTGTCTCAAGTACTAGTTTGGGCTTCAACTGCTTTGGAGAGACTTGTGTTCCTCCTTTTATCTGATACCAAGTTTCAGACAAGCACATTCCCTTGTTTCCCCCCTCTCTCTCTCTCTCTCTCTCTCTCTCTCTCTCTCTCTCTCTCTCTCTCTCACACACACACACACACACACACACACACACACACCACACATATACACACAAGCATGCATATACATGGACATGCATGCATACACAGCCCTGTGGCAGGCGTGGCCACACTTAATAGATAATAGCCCTTCTGTGCATCTTTTTCTTCCATAGTGGTAGGAAGAGTAGCATTGCATCTTACAATTGATTGCATATTAGAGTCAACAAAAGACAGTTAAGCTGCAAACAGAAAATGAAAATACTCAAAGCTCAGAGATAAGGAAATCTGGATCCAAATGAATGGAGTGCTGTTTCTTGGTGGAAAACAGTTCTGCCTTCATTAGTAGTATGAATTTAACTGTGGTCCAGCCCTAAGTTCTTCATTTGGTCCTGGTAGTTAAGAAACTGGATATTTATGTATTTGTTTATTATTTTCAGAAAAGGTCTCACTATATAACCTAAGCTGGCCTTGAGCTTTTTGCTGCCTCCTGAGTGCTGGAATCACAGGCGACATCAGCCTGGGTCCTGCCCATCACAGTGTGGGGGCTCCTTTTCTGTGTCTGCTTTGCTTTTTCAGAAACCCCACTCCCTACTCTCTGGCAACCTGGGAAACACTGAACAACCTTTATGAATGAATGCATGATTTACCCACTTAAAAACTGTCCAAATGCTAGTGGTTGCTAAGAAACCAGAAGTAGGAGAATGTCTAAGTAAAAGGAGAAATGTGTTTAAAAGAAAACAAAAATAAACAAACAAAAAAAACTGTTTGCAAACCAAGGCTTTCTAATATTTAAGTTCAGACACAGAAGCAATCCTCTGAATAAGGGCCCCATGTACAGGACCAAACCCAGAGCTGGTGAGTCCTGGGAAGAATCAGGACAGAGAGACCTAAAGTGACATGGCAGAAGGGTCTCAGAAGGGCAGTCAAGACCATCTTTTCTTTTTAGAGAGTCAGGTAGGGCTTGCTGCCTACCACACAGCTCTCCTGACCTGTGGGAAAGGGTGCTAGAAGGCACATGTATGACAAGACCTTAACCCTAGCCCAGTTAACACAGGGGTGACATTTTGACTGAGAGCTAGTTATGTCAAAAGAAGAGACCTGAGTTTGTCAAGTCCTTCCAAACTGTTCAAAGGAAATGGGGCTTATGTACACAGAGATGGTCTAGAGTCTTGTGTAGCAGGAGCTATGGGCCTGAGTTGTGGGAGCCCAGAAGGCAAGGCATGGTCAGGAACTGTAGTGAAACCAGTTCAGGAGTGGCATGGCCAGTATGCATTATTATGCATTTTATTATTCTCTCTCTCTCTCTCTCTCTCTCTGTTACATGTTATATATAAATTACATGTTGTGGTATCGTGCATGTGTATGAGCACACTTGTGTGTGCATATATGTAAAGGCCCAAGGTGGATATCAGGAATTATCCTGCTTCAGTGACTCTTTTACCTTACTAAATGAAGTAGTCTGTCGATCAAACACAGAGCTCGCTGATATGGCCAGTTTGGTTCTGAGGATCCCATCTCCATCTTCTGAGACTTAAATTACACACAGGCTACCATCTTCACTAAGCATAGCGTTCTGGGGATCCGATCTCAGACCCTCCCAGTCCTCACTCTTGCTAGGTAAGTGATTTAACTCCTGATCTGTCTACTCAGCCCTTAGTTTGGATTTGAAGAGAAATCTGGGTGCCCTTTTCTGGTAAGTGCATTGAAAATGTAGGAGTGTGGATCAGGGATCCTCTAGGCCACAGGAAGTGCCCCTAGGCCAGATGTTGGCACTGACTAAGCTGCAGAGGAGACAGCAGACGGTTTGCTAATTCAAGGTCTAGTTGACATATTTTAGAGTCTGGATTCTTAAGGTCTATGGAAAATTTATAATTGAAACTGAGCAAACAGAAGCCATCAGTACGTGTTGCTTTCGGGGATATGGTTTAGATGATGAGCCATGATTGACTTAAATACAGGATGCCAAGTACCCTACTGGATGCTTTATGTGAGCTCAAATTAGCAATGCATAAGGAAGTGTGTGGAGAGGTCTCTTAGGAAAAGTTGTCTGCACTATTTAAGGTCTACGAGCATGTAACCAGTTATGGAGAGAGGAAAAAACAGAGTTAAGACCTTCATGCCCTGAGCAAACGCCATTTAGGTAATTTGAGGGATGAGGGATTTGCAGAGCAGAGAACTTGGAGGACCAACCAGACTCTGAGAGCAGGCACATTATAAAGGCAAGGGCAGGGAACAGCTGGGCTGGGTGCTGCTCAAAGACTTTATAAAGTGAATCTCTGCACTGAGGATGGCTGTGAGCAGCAGAAACAGGTCTAAGTGGAGAGACTGAGTGGGGATGGCTGCTAGGGAAGGGAACACCATGTATAGCCTGGACACATTTCCTTATGAATCATTAAGGGAGGCTACATGGGCAGTTTTGGCCACTGCCATGGGAACAAATACATGTTACTTGTGACCTAGTCAGTGAACTACCCTTGAAGGATGCTTCTCAAGAGAGAGGCATAGACAATGACTTTCTGAATGGAGCCCTTGAGAAGGAACAGCAAGAACTGCCTAACAGATTGTGTCATGACTAATATGCATCTCCACAGTAAAGGAACGTTCAGCAGAGTGGAACATGCGTCCTCACAGTGAAGGGACGATCAGCAGAGTGGAACATGCGTCCTCACAGTGAAGGGACGATCAGCAGAGTGGAACATGCATCTACACGGTAAAGGAACAATCAGCAAAGTGGAACATGCATCTGCACAGTAAAGGGACGATCAGCAGAGTGGAACATGCATCCACACGGTAAAGGGACGATCAGCAGAGTGGAACATGCGTCCACACGGTAAAGGGACCATCAGGAGAGTGGAACATGCGTCCACACAGTAAAGGGACGATCAGCAGAGTGGGAAGAGGATACAAAGTGAGAGAAAAGCTTTGCCAAACATCAAGAAGTTGATAGCAAGAATATATAAAGAATTCCAAAAATTATATAACAAAAGAGAAACAATGCAGTTAATAAATGGGCAATATCCATTAACAGATAAGTTTCAGGTGAAGAAATGCAAATGATCAGTAAACACATAAGAAATGCAAACCAAAATCACATTGCAGTTTCATCTCATCAAATCAGGATACCATGACTGTCACTGAGAAAACAAACAGATATTGGCAACAATCTTGGGATAAAGGAACCCATGTTTACTGCTGGAGGGTAAATTAGTCCAGTCACTATCAAAATCAGAATGGAGGTTCCTATCAAAAACAAAATTAGAGCAACTGTTTGATCCCACCACACCATTTCTGGGTACATACCCCAAAAGTGTAAATCTTGTTTTAGAAATACCTGTACCCATGTTTCTGGAGCCCTGTTAACGATAGCCAAATTATGCAATCCATTTAAGTATCTGTCAATGGATGAATAGATACTGAAAATGTGTCTATACACAGTAAAGTTTATTTTATTCAGTCATAAAAGACAATGACATTATATAGTTGCAGGAAAATAGATGGAAGTGGAGATCATCATGTAAAGTTAAATAAACCAGGCTCAGAAAAAAATTCATTGGGGCTAAAGACATGGCTTAGAGGTTAAGAGCACTGACTGTTCTTGCAGAGGTCCTGAGTTCAATTCCCAGCAACTACATGGTGGCTCACAACCATCTGTAATAAGATCTGGTGCCCTCTTTTGACCTGCAGGGATACATGCAGGCACAACAACAATGTATACATAATAAATAATATAAAAAAGAGAAAAAAATTAGCATGTTAACAAGTCTTGTCTGTTTTCTATCAGATGTGGAAAGGACAGGAAGCTAAAAGGGAAATACTGTCCGTGTGGAGGGGGCAAAACAGCAGGCAGTGGGAGGAGCAGAAAGGGAGGCTGAATACCATCAGAGCACATTGCATGCAGATATGGAGACATCATAAAGGTCCTTGCTTATGCAAGTGTAGGACTTATACACACTACTGTACAGAACAGACCCCAGAGACAAGCAGCTGCCCATTTCTGCTGAGGTGGCTGCTCTTTCACATTAAGGAGCTACAAGCCTGCTCCATCAGCCTCCATCAGCCATGGTCCCTGGTGGCTGTGGGTAACACTCCTGCCCTCAGCCGTGGCACGTGCACAGGTGTCTCCTGTTCCTCCAGGTTCTTCTGCACTCAGCTCCCTGGTGTTAGTGACTGAAGGGGGCTGGGGTTGGTAGATGGGGGGAATGAATGAATGGTTTCCATGGATATTCCCTGCTACCCTGCTCTGCCTCTACCAGGAGTGAGCAGAGGAAGGGGATGAGGAGGTAGTTGCATTTTGTTTTCTTTTACAGTCCTACACTGATGGTGCTGTGTTTCTTGTAGGCCTTTCTCATCCATCAGCAGCCAGGCATCTCTCAAATCAAGTGTCTGCAAGCCCTCCCAAGAGCCGATTCCTGCTGCCTGTCCTCGATCACGGGATTGTCATCCATCTGTCGGCTGAGAGGCCGTTATTAATAATGGGTGGGAAAATGTCTGGCCCGCTGCTCCTTCATTGTTATTGCCCTTAACTATTACTTAAGGAAGAAACATAGTCAATGCATTTAATCTATGGTTTTCTCTGAGCATTTTGGTAACAATTCATTTTAAGTAGTTGCAATATCCACAGCCTGGCTACAGTAAATCTGCAGTTTAGTACAGCCAGGTCTCCAATCTGAACAGCTAAATAGAATCCACAGCCCTGTTCTGTTTCATGGCCAACGTGCAGGAGGACTACCTCTGGGAGGACATGATGCTGTGTCATGCACTCCAGTTTCCCCAGCCTGAAATGTACTTGTTTCTGTCAGTGAGGTGGTGCCTGTCTGCATTCAGCACCCAGTCACTTGTGAGATATTGGCAAGAGTGTCTAAATGCATCTGATTTCTAATGCTGAGCCAGCAGATCTCTGTTATATGCACTTCCGAGTGTTTGATCTTGGTCGAAATGGTCACCCAGAGTTTTTAGGGGCAGCTTCCGACCTGACACTGTCAGTACTCCTCAAGGCCACTGACCTTCTACGGTAGCCTGGCCCTGGATAGACCAGTCAGCCAAATGAAATTGCACCAGGACATTGGAGGACAGATTTAGATTCAATGGGTTAACTATCACTTTATTGTCTTTATTAAACTGCACATTTTCTTAGCAAATCCTTTTATATTGCAAAGCACAGAAGCAAACAAGCCTGGTCCTCACACCCTTCGGCCTTCATAGACATCATCAATCTTCTGGAATCAAGAAGTGATTTTGAGGTTCCAGAATGTTCTGCCTAGTCATTCAGTTTTCAGCCAGTGGTTTCTGTAGCATTGTTTTTGAGAGAGTCTTACTGTAGTTCAGCCATCCTCGAATCAAAATCCTCCTGCCCTAACTTCCCACAGTGCCAGGACTGCGGGTGTGGTGGGAGAATGTCCCCTCCCACGGAACTGGTGAGAATTAAACAACACTTGGTTCCCAGTTGGTAACTTCTTTGGGGGGAGATTTAGGAGATGTGGCTTTTTTTCTTGAGGAAGTAGGTTACTGGGTGAACCCTAAAGCCTTATGCCATTCCAAGTTCAGTCTTTCTGCTTTGTGCTTGAAGTTCAAGATATGAGCTCTCAGCTGCTGTTCCAAGCACCCACGGCTACTGGCCACTGCTTCCACTTTGATGTCATGGACTCTTGCCTTCTGGAACCATAAAACCAAATATACTTTCGTCTATAAAATGCCTTGGTTGTGATGTTTTTTTTTTTCTCACAGAAACAGAAAAGAAACACAACATGTACATACCACCACACCCAGCTCACTGGTCTCCCCACTTCAACCGTGGCTCGTCGTGGGGATTGACTCCAGGGTCTTGAACATAATAGACACGTGCTTCACCATTGAGAAACAACCCCAGCCTTCTAAGCTTTTGAGTGATTTCTAGAATATGACTGTATTATGTAACAAATTACTTCTGACATCTTCTGGAGGATGGTAGTGACTGTGGGCTGGGAAGACTCTGTAGGACAAGGGAATCCAGACATCAGCAAGCACATTCTAATAAGTTACATCTGCGTACTTCCTGTCCTCAAGGTTCTCCTGTATCTGAATCTCCAATTATCTACCCCACCAAGCTTAACTGGGTCAAGCCCAGAGTTAAATCTTTGCTCATTATGTTTGTGATACAGAAACCCAGAACCAGGGCCTTTCGGCACTTTCCTGACTCATGCCCAGGTAAAAGAAGCAGTACAAACCCAGAGGGTCAGTGGGCCCCTTGAAGGATTCTATTGGGATCCTGAAGACACCTTTGGCTCCCTCCTCTAAATTCTACTCACAAGGCAACACATGCAGCTTGTTGAGGGAGCTCCTGGGCCCGAGGAGGCATGTCCCTGTCTGCTGCACTCTTAGAGGCATGTCTGAGCAGGGTTGACAACCTCTTGCCTTTACCTCCAGAGAGCGCCAGCTCTGAGGGGGTAGCTTCTGCTTCTCAATTCTCCCAGGATGGAACTACACTGGGGGCATCTTGCAGGGCTTGCTAACCTGTACTCACCTCATGGCCCTTTTGATTTTCCTTTCTGGATTAATCACTCAGGCACAAATGGCCCCTTGGTTGGTTTCTGAAGGCCCTGCCCTAGGGTGAGCCTGTGCTTGCTCTGAGTGCCTCAGAGCCTGCCAATTGGCTGATGAGATTAGCTTCCCAAGCACACCCCCAGATGGCTTCTAATAGATTGTCCAGCTGATTTAAAAATTGTTCTAGCGGTTCTAAAATGCTAGGCTGCCTGGATGAAGCAAGTCACAAATGAATTTTTTGTTTTCATTGTGGTCCCAGTTTTCTCTTGAGGGCTACAAGCCTGGAATTTTGAATTCTGAATCACAGGAACCCCTGCAGATACAGGCAGAGGGTATCATTGCATGAGGTAACCAGTTCAGTTTTCTTTGAGTCTGTGATTCTGTTGGTTACATGTTAAGGCGTCACCAGTGCATGAGCCTGGTAGGCAAACTGGGGCTGCCCGCTTGGCAACCTGTGTTTTGGATGCTCTGCTAAGCCCCGCCTCTCATCGGCTGTCTAGGTTCCAGGTTGTCGGGCTGCCTCTGTTAGGCATCTGTGACCTCCTCTTTGCTGTGTTCAGTGAGGCAGTAGCTGTGTTCTCATCTGTTTTGGTGGTCAGTTCCACAGTGGCATGTCCCCCTCCCTTCAAGTTCAAACAGTAGCATCTCGCTAGTCCCAGCTACTTCTCTTTCAATCCTCTCTACCTCACAGAAGTAGTCCATTCATTGAACTCCTTTCAGAATTCCCTGAGTGTGCCTCAGTTTCCCCAAGGCCTCTAACTCTGCTGCCCATAGATGAGGAAGTCCTTCTGTGAGGACTCCCACCCTGCACAGCCTCCTTTCTCCTCTGCTCACAGACTATCTTCTATTTCTCCCTCTACCAATATTCTTTCTCATCACCCAAGGTTCCTGAGGCTCTTCCATGACCCTCTTGAAAGATCACTGAGCTCCCAACTTGGCCCCTCTGCTCATTGATCGACCATGTTACCTGTTGACAACTTGGAAATCCCAGGACATTGGCACGATCAGAGAGAGAGAGAGAGAGAGAGAGAGAGAGAGCATTCAGACCTCTGGGTTTCCTATCTAGTGTGGATGGGTCTTAGGTAGCTGCATTTGTGTGCCAAATTGCTTTATATCATAATCCAGGAGTCTGTGCTCTTCAGGCATACAGGGTCATGGTTCCCCAGCTTCACATAAGCAGAGCCAGGGTCAGGTCTGGTGGCAAAGGCTTTCAATCCCATTCACTGGCAAAGCTGAGATGGGAGAATCACTGCCTGTAGTGAGTTCTGTCCTAGCCTGGGTAACTTAGGAAGATTTATTTGAAACAAAACCAAAACCAAAACAAAACCCAAACCTAAAAATAAGTAAATAATAAAATCCAATAGCAGGTATTAAGATTGTAACTCAGAGAGATCACTTGCTGAGCATCCACAGAGCCCCTGGTTCATCCCTAACATTGAACAAACAGACCAGATTCAAGATCTTGTTCTCCACACTCTGATTGGTGTCTTCCCAACTTCTCTCTGGGCCCTAGGTCCTCATAGTTGCTGTGATTCTATCACCTGTGTGTCTCAGGGCAATTTCCTTCCTTCTTCGATCACCCCAAATAATTGTTTTTTTCTGAAGCCTTGCTAACAAGAAACCAAAGCAGTTCATACTGACTAGGGACATAAGTTAGGTAAGATCAGCTTGTCATATAATAGGCACTGGTTTGGTATTTCATCAACTACCACAGCCCTATAATGCCCATCACAGTTTCAATGTGAAATGTCCCCCACAAGCTCATGCATTTGAATACCTGTTCTCCCAGTGGTAGCATTTTGGGAAGGTTGTGGAACTCTAGACAGGGGTGAGCTGGCAGATGAAGGCCACCAGGAGAAGGGCCTTGTAGATTCTTATCCCATTCCCTACTCTAGTCTAGTTCACTGCTTCCTGGTCAGCCTGGGTTGGAAGAGCTGCCCCGCCTCCCCTTCTTGCCACCACACAGTCCCCTGCTGCAGTCATGCCAACCTTTCAAGATGAACTGAAATCTGCAACCATGAGCCAAGATAAACCTCCCCTCCTTTGCCAAATGCTTTGTCACCCTGAATGTTCGTTGTCCCCAAAACATTGCTGACAAGCGGCTGAGAGGCTGCACACTGACTTAGAACACCAGGAAGCTAATATAAACAGAATGGATACTGCCTTGAAATGGGCATTTTATCAACCACCGAAGGCCCATAGTTTTCCTCCCACATCCACTGTGGGGAATACCTTCCTGGATTTCTCCTTGCAAGGCTGAACCCCACTGTGTGTGTATTGTAACCATCCATTCCTTCCCCTGTTCCCCTCTCTTCCTTCTATCCCAAGACCTCTTCAGACAAAATAAAAATGTCAACGCCAACAGAGCTGCTCCCTCACTCCTTCCCACTGTGCCCAGGCCTATATTTTCACATGCATAAAGAGGTGCTCTGAAGAATTTTATAAACCAAAAGGCCACCTCTACCCCAAGAAGACCTTGGCCTGACAGTGATGTAGTCACATGGGTCAGTCTTTTAAAAATAGCATCTTCTTGTTATTCGACAAAGTTGGGCTGTTGGGCTGGCCTTGAGGGTCAACTGCCTACTCTGAAGTTTGCTAGAAATTTCTTCTACCCTTCTGTACTCAGGGAGTGCGTAGCAGGCCTCTGGGCACAGCTATAACCACAGGTAGCTGTTTTGTCCTATGTGACAAGCCAGGCCAGCTTGACACCAGCAGTGCAGTGGTAGTGGCAGATAAGTCATCAGGATCCTATTTAGATAGGAAGCTGTTTGGCTGGTTTGGTCTTGTTTGAGCTATGAGTTTGGTCAGCTACACAAGGTACAGCCTGCCTGTGTAGGAGGAATTGCCTTCTACCACAGGGGATAGGGTGAGAGCTGGTTCTGGGGTCTGTTCCCCTCAGTTCTTCAGGGGATCCTAGGAGGGTTGGATCCAGTTGCCCACATGGTACCCAATTCAAAGCACATTTCATATTCTTTCTTGGGCTCCTTCTTTTATTTCTAATCTTCCATTCTCTGTACACAAGCCTCTATCATTCATTCAT
>JAQHUG010000381.1:1373102-1389142 GCA_028555095.1 Dicrostonyx torquatus | reverse complement strand
CAGGGTTTCTCTGTAGCTTTGGAGCCTGCCCTGGAACTAGCTCTTGTAGACCAGGCTGGTCTCGAACTCACAGAGATCCACCTGCCTCTGCCTCCTGAGTCCTGGGATTAAAGGTGTGCACCACCACCGCCCGGCCATATATATATATATTTTAAAACCTATTTTATTTAATTATTTTTGTATGCATATGTGTTTGTATTCCTGTGGGTTGGGGTAGGGATGGTGAGGAGTGTGCTTGCAATGGCTCATAAGAGGAAATCAGAAGACAAGTTAAGAAAATCTGTTCTCTTACCACGTTGATCATGAGGATCACACTCAGGTCATCAGGCTTGGCTGAACATGTCTTTGCTTCCTGAGACATTTTGCCTTTTTTATTTATCTTTCTTTATTTAGTTATTTTTATTTTATTTATTTATTTTACTCCACAACTGCTATTTCTCTCCCTTCTCCTATTCCCTCCCTGCTTCCCCCTGCCCTTCTCCTTACTACATGCCCCCCCATCCACTCTTCCTCTGTGTCTGTTAAGAAAGGGGCAGGCCTCCCATAAGTATCAAAAAAGCATGGCAAATCAAGTTGTGGTAAGACTAAGCACCTCACTTAAGGCTGTGCAAAGTAATTCAGTATGAGGAATAGGTTCCTAAGAGCCAGCCAGAGCATTAGGGGCAGCCACTGCTTGCATTGTTAAGAGTCCCACAAATAGACCAATCTACACAACTGTCACATATATGCAGAGGAACTAGATAGGTCTCATGCAAGGTTCCATGGTGGTTGGTTTAGATTCTGTCTACTCCTATGAGCCAGGAGAGTTGTTTCTGTGGGTTTTCTTGGGATGTCCTTGATCCCTTTGGCTCCAATAATCTTTCCTCCCTCTCTTGGTTTGATGGTGGGGTCCCTTTAAGGGACCTAAACCCGAGCAGATTCTCAGTGGCCTTGAGTTCAGTCACCTTCAATGATAATTTGTAGGGCTAAACAAGGAGCTGCTAATTGTCACTGGTTCTTACAGCTGTTCACAGAGCTACGCTGGTCTTTTTTTCCATCCTTGCTCCTGCTTCTTTGGGACAAGCATCAGTGTGATGGATCTGGCCATATATCTCCTTTCTCATCAGGAGCATGGCATTAGACATCACAACTCTGGAAGCTTGACTCATCTGGGGAAAAGTCTTTTACCATCCTGAAAAACCATAAAGTTCTCCTGGTGTGACAAGGAGCAAGTAAACTCCACTGTCACACTCCTGCCCCCACACTCGGATAAAACCAAGGTCCGCGGTGTCCCATCTCTTCAAGCAGAGGTGTTCAGAGAGGCATTACTCACTGGGCATTGCCCAGTGCTGGCTGCTTGGGAGCTGTGGGGCAAAGCCAATGTTTTGACAGGGAAATGAGGGCTCAGAGCCAAAATAACTATAAAACTTTGCCAATGAGCATCTGAAGAATTCTACCACACCGTATTTGACACTTAATTTCCCTAGAACAAGTTGCTTGTCTCTGCCATGGGCCTGCTGGACTCACAAATTTTGCCAGAGAAGTGGCTCTGAAGCTTAGCTCCTGATTTTCTTAAAACAGAAAACATCTTTTCCTGGTCTCTAGAGATTCCCTGTAGAGCCCTCAGACACAGGGCGACTTTGCCTTGACTTAACCTTCATAGCCCCAAGTGATCATGGCTAGAAGGTTTCTGAGTTCTCTAAATCTGTCCACAAATTGAAAGAGAGCATTGCAGTTCTCGACTGTTGTGGGACCCTGTCCTCTGAGCATGACTTGGTCATTGTCATCTTAAAATTAGAGCAGGGTTGGTAAGATGATGGTTCAGAACATAAATGTGCCTGCTGGTAAACGTGAGGATCCTAGTTCAATTCCTGCACTCCATTTGCTGTAGGGAAGAAATGACTCCATTAAGTTGCCTCCATATGTGCACCATGGCATGTGAACACACACACACACACACACACACACACACACACACACACACACACACCTAACTAAATAAATAAATGTGGAAAATCCAAGCAGCTGAACAAAGACACAGAAGCCTCAGACCCTCATTTGACGATCCTCTCCTCCCGTCCCCTCCTGCTGCACGTAGTCTTGGGGGTGCTAAGATATAGAGGAGGTGAAGGTTGACTTGGGTGAAGACTCTGGGGTTCTAGATTTTATGAGTTATCATTCACGTTGGGATGGACTTTTAGTAGCCTAGCTGCCTGAGACTCACTCCTGTGACCGTACGTAACCCCTCATCTGTAGAAAGAATTACAGTTAAACTCATTGCTTCATCAAGGCTTACTGAAGCCTTGTCAAGGTTAGATAGACATTTCTGTGTGTCTCCCCAGCAAAACTCGTGAAACAGTGAGAAAAGACTCTTTTTGGAATAAGACCTTGTATTTGATACTGTATGTCTATTAAAGTCTAATCCTATGGCCAGTCCAGTCAGGTCTTATTTACAACTGATGAAAAGGAAGTTCAGAGAGGAGGCGTGGTCTGTGTGAAGTTACACAGTTAGATGAACCACAAGGACACTCTAGGTCTCTGAATTCATGTTAGTGTTTTCTCCAGTGAAGCATGCCATGTTGGATGGGTAACAAAGCTTATCACAAGCCGGGCAGTGGTGGCACATGCCTTTAATCCCAGCACTCGGGAGGCAGAGGCAGGCGGATCTCTGTGAGTTCAAGACCAGCCTGGTCTACAAGAGCTAGTTCCAGCACAGGCGCCAAAGCCACAGAGAAACCCTGTCTCGAAAAACAAAACAAAAAAAAAGCTTATCACACACCTATCTATGGGAAACAGACTCTTGCCTATCTAGAAGTAAATAAAATGGCAGACTCTACTAGTTTCTGGGTCTTGCTCTGTGTCCTTCATTAGATTTAGAGGTGTGATACCCAATTATGGAAGGGTTTTACCAGACGTGTGGGTGCCTAAGTAGAAGTTAGTTCATAGTGCTCCCAACAGGTATGAACCTTCTCCATCCTTTTTTTCTGAAGCCTTGTCTGGGTAGCCAGTTGGGTCCCTGATATCCCTTGGAAGCCATCACCTAGGCAACAGAGACATGAATTTCATCTTTGATAACCATGCTTTCCATTTCTCCACACAGGACAGATGTGCCTGTAGCTGGAAGTCAGAAGTGAGTGCATGGAGGGTCCATGCTAAGCACTTCTTATCTCATCTCATCAGAAGCAAACACCAGCTCAGAGCTTCATTGTACAAATCACACCAGGACCGAAGGTTTTGTGTCAGAAGAGATTGAAAAGGCCTGATCCCAGACATTTTTATATGGTTCACAGTCAGTGCCAATCAAAGTTAGTGTCAGCACGTACAAGGTTGCACGTGACAGGACAGTGTGTGGTACATCACCCTGCAGTCACATTTACTTCATCTTCCAAGGCAGGTGGCTTCCACGAGGCTTTACAATGCTCCCTTTGTTTGCCCACTACCCAGCTTCTAGACGCTAATGCCCAGCTGCCTGCCCCTCAGCATAGTCTTGCTGCTCACTGGTCCCTGTATGTCAGCTCTCCCGACTCTGTCGCTGAGCTGTTCCCTCCAGTACTGTCTGACACTGACTATTGTTCACCTAACCTAAACTATTAGAATACAAACAGTGAATGTGTCAGCACCCCTGTGCCCCATCCCACAAAACATTGTTACCTGAATGAATTCCTAAGAAGAAAAACGGCGATGGCTGCCAGGAGCTCCATCTGGAAGTTACAGAAAGTTGATGACGACTTGAAATGATCACTTCTCAAATTATGTCACAGCTGAATTCTCTCCCCCACCCCAACCAAGGTGCTCCTCATTTTCCTGTGCTTCCTCTCTGTGTAACCTGTTACCCAGTTTTCCCACTCTGTGGTAAAATACCCAAAGAGAATCAGTTTTAAGGAGGAAAGGTTCATTGGAGCTCACGGTTTGAGGGCTTTCAGTCTGTGGTCTGGGCTGTGGTGGTGCTGAGCATCATGGTGGAGGGGTATGGGAGAATAGTGTTCATCTCATGGTGTGCAGGAGGATGGAGACAAGAGAGAAGTAAAGAGGGAGATTGGGCTTCAATATGCCCATCAAGAACACATGCCCAGTAACCCACTTCCTCTCAGTAATCCCCACTTCCTAAAGTTTCCACCCTCCTCCCTCTGGTCCCACACATTCCATACACTGGCCTTTGTATAGGCCTTGGGAGACATTTCAGACCCAAACCATCAAATTTCTTCTCCTTTCTCCTGTGCTCCTCTGTCCTCTTCATCCTGCTCCTTCTGTCTGCTTAGGGCAACTGTACATGAGAAAGAGCCTTGCCTAGTCTTTTAAAACATTAATATATATTCATATATACTTACTATGTATAAGCGTTTTGTCTGAAGTATGCACGTATACTGTAAGTGTGACTGGTGCCCATGTATCCCAGAATAGGACTTTGGACCCTCAGAACTGGAGTTAAACATGGCTGTGAGGTGCTGAGAATCAAACCTGGGTCCTTTGCAGGAGCAGCTGATGCTCTTAACCATTGAATCAGCTCCCCAGCCTTATCTACAATTTTCACTAAATTATGGGAGATCTTCCATGATCTAATCTCTCCTGAGGAGCCTAAGGCTTTGGGCTCTGTGTGTTCATCTTATCTGCTGCTTCAAATTAACCTGTCATTTCTAAGGCTCGATGTCATGCAGAGCTTCCTATCACAGATGGGTTTGGGGCTTGAGTGCCATCTCGGGCAGGTAAATTCACATCAGGCACAAAAGGAAATCAGCAAAATCCACACAAAACACCCTTGCTTAGCTAGAACACCTTTAATTTATTTTTAAATGTTCAATGTTTTTTTTTCCCTCTTCTGGAGGCTTTGGTAGAAAGTGGAAATGCCATCTCCCCACAGCACACAAGCACGACAGTATGTGAAAACAAAAGGTGATTATTCTTTGTTCCAGTCTTAAATTCCATCACCTTGACTGGCACGGCTGAGCATTGTAATGAGTGCGGAGAAGCAATTTGAGGAAGCGATCAGGTATTAAATATGGACAGTTGCTGCCCAGAGGTGAGTGGCCCTTGCAGAGCCCCTGCAGAGAGGATCTCTCCAGTGAGCTTGTCTGGGTTGGGTAGAGTATGGGCTGTAATGTAGCAAAGGGAAACTTGGTTTAAAGACTCTAGGCACATGGTCGTTGCCTCCAGCAGACCAGATTTGTAGATTTTTTTTTCCTTGGGAAGATTCCAGATGTTGTATATCATTTCTAAGCTACAGAACGGTAGGTAGATGGGAACTTTGTCTCCTTGTTTTGAGTGCGTACAGTGTATGTAGCGTTTAAGCACTGTCAAGCAGCCTCCTAAAACCTGAGTTTGCATGGAAAAATGACTGGAAAAGAAGGCTAAGGGTTCAGGCATTTTAAAATCGGGACATGTGGATCAGACCGAAGCACTCTGCAGAACACAATCCCTTACACGCGATGTGTGGAACGCGTGCACAAACACACAGCCTCTTATATTTTATTCATTGCTCTTAGAGTGATCAGGGGTTTTATAAAACACAATTCTGTTGGGTTCAGACATATCCAAAGGGTCTGTAATGTTCGGTAGGGAATGTTTGTATCTATAGCATTAAGTAGGAAATATATAATTAAGTAGAACTGAAGCCGTGTGCAGACCATAACTCTTCTCTGGTACCCAAATGCACACAGGCATTTAAGGTCCATATCTCTACAAATGCAAACATCCTTTCTCTAAAATGTTAATTGCTTATTTGGAACATTTTCCTGGGCATCTATTTTTTTGTCTGGCAACCCTACTCAGGACACCTATGCTGAGGAACACTTTAAGGGTGTACAGTGGAAAATGTTGGGTTTTAGGGTGAGGATTGGTCCATCTGAGGATCAGATAGGCATAACCAGAGATCCCGGAGAAGGTGCAGTTTGTCTAACGAAAGGAAGAGGACTACAGCCCAGGGGAAAGTTGAAGTGGGCCTGTGCATTGAGAAGGGCTGCCAAGCTGGTGGGTGCCCTGGGCCTGCTTGGTGTCTCCTGGAGGAGCACGGAGCTCCCTAGTGAAGCAGTCCTATCCGGAACAGGGATGGGCAGAGTGCTTCCTGGCACTGAGGATCTGAGGTATTAAAGCATCTCCTGAGTGTCCTACAACAAAGGCTAACATGTGGGTGAGAGTAGAATCATGGGGATCCATATGCACAGCTCCTAATAGGGATGTGCTGGAATCAACACTTCCTTTCGAAATCCAAACTCCCAGGAACGTAGATTCTTTCATTTATTCCAACTGTCTGTCTCTCCTCTATCTTTCGTCTTCCTGTCTTACTCATTTTCTCTCTTCTTTTTTTATTAAGTCACCGATGAAAAATATTTATTTTTATTTTATTTATGTAAGTGTTTTCGCTGCTTGTCTGTTTATACACTATGCTCATGCAGTGCCTGTGGGGCCAGATAAGGGCATCTGACCCGCTCAAATTGGACTTACAGATGGTTGTGAGCCCCATGTGGGTGCTGAGATTGAACCCAAGTCCTCTGCAAGAGTAAAAGTGCTCTTAGCAGCTGAGCCATCTCTCCATCCTCATAATTCAGATATTTAAAATAATTTATTTGTTTATTTTTCTTATTTTAAAGTCAGTCTCACTACACAGCCCAGGCTGGCCTCTAATTTGTGATAATGCCCCTTTCTCAGCCTTCTGGGTGCTGAGACTACAAATGTTCACCATCACTATGGCACTGTAAAATGGCACATTCATTAAAATCCAGCTTGCACACCAGAGAACTAACTCTTTTCGTCTAATCACAAGGTCATTTGAACGTTTGCATTGACCACCCTGTATTCACTGTCTCACCTATGCACTAACATCCTTCCCATTTCTCCTCCCACTAGTCCCTGCAGCCATCCACCTTCTTTCTGTGTCTATTGACTCATCTGCTCTGGAGAGGTTGCATGAACAAGTAACGTGAAAAGTTTTCTGCTTACCTTCTTTCATCAGGGATGTTGAAGGTACCCACTGCATAGCATATTTGGACGTCATTGCCTTTATTTCTGAGTCTACTGTGGAGCGAGGGGATGGTTATCTACCCATTGCAAGGTTCAGTGTGTGAACTGCTCCCACTTTGGGTTATCATTATCAATACTGCTATGAATTTCGTGCCCAAGTTCTTATGTGGACACATGCTGTTCATTCTTTTGAATGTGTAGGAGTAGAAGGAAATGCTGAGTCATAGCCACCATTTTGGGGGTTTGTTTCCTTAGAGTTAAATGTAGTTTAACATTTTGAGAGCCTAATAAGCAGACTCAATATCCTACATCCCCACTGGCAGTGGGAAAAATCTCTTTGCTTCACGGCCACCAACATTTGCTCTTTGTCTAAGGAAAACAGTCTTCCTTCTGGATGTGGGGAAGCATCTCACAGTGGCTTTGGCTTGTATTTCCCTGGTGGCTAAGGATGTAGATCTTGTCAGGCATTTCCTGTGTCTATTTAAACATCTCGAAGAGGTAGTAATTCAAACTGTTGTCTACTTTTGAATTGGATTGTCATTTTACTTTTGAGTTGTATGTATTCTTTGTGTATTTTGAATACAAGTTTCTTATCATATACATGTTTTGCTAATAGTTTCTCCCATTCTCTTGGCTATTCCTCCTCTTCCCTTCTTTTGTCCCTCCCTTTTTCTCCCTTCCTCATTCGCTCTTCCATCTCTTCCTCCCTCTCCTTCCCTTTCTTCTTTATTCTTCTTCTTCCTCTTCTCTTCTTCTCTTTTCTTTTCTTTTTTTTTTTTTTGAGACAAGATCTCACTTGAGTTGAGGTTGGCTGGGAACTCACTACATAGGCTGGTTTCAAACTTCCCTTGCTTCAGCCTTTCATGCTCTGGGATTACAGGGATGCATTATCATGGACAGCCTTAGGAATATCTTTAAAATAATAATAACAACAATGACAAAAATTCTTTAAATATCAATTTCTTTGACCAGATTTTATCACCTTATTAGCAAATTTATATATTTGGAGCATTTTTTTCCTGAAATTAAGTGGTAATGCTTAGTTTTATGATTTTATATTTCTCAATTTAAAAAGAAATAGCCAATAGCTTCCAAATCTAAATAATAAAAACAAGGCTGCATAAAATTTGTCAGTTTGGGGTGAACTCAAAGGATATTATGGTCCATGTGGGGCATATCTGTAATGGATTCTGTCTCTTTAAGGGAAAGCCACGCCCACTCCTCGTCTGCACGCAAGCAAGCCTGCAGTCGCAGATACTTTCTCTCTCTGTCCAAACCACTCTTGGGAGAGGCAGGTGGGCTTCTCCTGCTTCCCCCTTCCCTCTCTCCCTTTCCTTCTTTCTTTCTCTTTCTCCTTCTCTCTCCTCTTCTGGTTCTTCCCCTCCATAATTCATCTAATAAATGCTTATAACTTTACTATCCATCTGGTCTCATAAACCTACCAATGCCTGCCGCCATTCGCCGCCATGGCCTCCTGTGCAAGCT
Source organism: Dicrostonyx torquatus (assembly GCA_028555095.1). NCBI lineage: Eukaryota > Metazoa > Chordata > Mammalia > Rodentia > Cricetidae > Dicrostonyx > Dicrostonyx torquatus. The sequence goes on along the minus strand of JAQHUG010000381.1, from coordinate 1,380,724 downwards.
GCCAGGGACTGGCTGCCATTGGAGACCTGTTCGCGTGGTCTTCTGCCACCCGCAGGGACCCATAACAGCTGTGGGGACCCCAACAATTAATTAAAAAGAACAACAATATCCACCTGGGGAAAGTAGAATTTGTGCTAATATAGTGATTAATTTTCCAGGAGACAATCTATCTCAAATGATGCAGGAAAAAAATCAATATTTTTCATTATTTGTTCATATTTGGGATTAATACATTATTTTTGTTGATAGATGCTTAGAAACTTGTATACATGTATATGTGAATTAGTTTTTTACCTCCACTTGAAATATGTTGAGTTGACATACAAATATCAATCCTTAGAAGGTCATTCTTGCTCTTCAGAGCTAAGATGTAAACTTTGACTTAAATGAAGCTTTTACTGCTGAATGGGTGGCCTCCCATTTTTAAAGATGATGGATTATAGTCTATGATTTTCTTAGTTCTTTTCATAGGGCCATGACTTAAAGGACCCATTCTCTGGCAGATTTTTCTGAGGACTGAAGCTTCTTGGCCCTGTGTGGGTCCTTCACAGGGAAAGTAAGTAACTGGCAAAGGAGACTCCATGTAGAGAGCTGACACCAGCAGCCCAAGTGTGCACAGATGTGGGATTTTGGTTTCCTGTTCTCTTCTTAAATTCACCTTTTGATGATAGAAGTCAGAGGTTCAGCTACTAAACAATCATGTAACCTTGATCAAGTACCTCCTCCTCCTCTAGACAAAGATTAGGAGAGGTCACCTCTGAGGTTCCTTTTGTCTCAACAGTCTTCAATTTGCATATTACTTTGAATCCCTTGTCCTTGTTTGCTCTCTGCTGCTGCAATAAAAACACTGACCAAGACCAATTAGGGGAAGAAAGGATTTATTTCATTTTATACTTTCAGAACACAGTCTGTCTTCAGGAAATCAAAGAAGTCAAGCAGAAACTCAAGACAGGAACTTTGAGTCAGGAACTTAAGCAAAGGTAGTTGAAGAATATTGCTTGCTGGCTTGCTACCAGACTTATGTTCAGTACCTTTCTTATATAGTGTAGGCCTACTTGTCTAAAGACAGTACTGCCTTCATTAGGCTGGGCCTTCTTACATCAATTAACAATTAAGAAGATGACCCACAGGCTAGTCTCATGAAGACAATCTTCAGTTGAGGTTCTCTCTTTTCAGCTGGGCTAAGTTGACAACTAAGAGTAATCCTCACATCTCCTATGTCTGAAAGTAAACCCTGTGCACCTTGGCAAGGTAGATTGTGGGTGCCTTGGACAGTTTTTAGAGCTGCCTGGAGGTGAATTCCAGCATTCTTTTAGCTCTATCTTGCTATGGTGAAGTCTGGAGATATGAGTTTAGGGAGTGGGGAAAAGCAAAATGAATCATGTTGATAAAATGTCTAGTGGAACACCTTGGGAGTCTTTGGTTATGAGAAGCATAATGTGACTTAATGTGGCCTTACTTGGGTATAGAAGACTCCCATAAGAAAGATATAAAAGAACATGAACTTCAGAAGGAGGAGTAGTACCAAGGAGTTTATCAGTAGGAGATGTTTTAGAGAGTGGCTAACACTTCTATGGGATAAATGAATCCCAAGGAGGGATTCTTTGAACTATTTCATCTGCTTACAATGCAAATACAGAGGGAAGTGTAACTGTCAGGCCTGATCCACTGACCATCTTTATCTGTTTGCTCCTTTTGATGATGATGACGATGGCACCATGCTTCTCCATTCCTTTGGTCTGTTGGGGGATCTGGCCAATGAACTTAGAACAGAAATGACAGTAAAAATATGGGACATACAAACTGAAGCAAAACCCTACGGGGTTTCCTTTCTACTGCCTTTACATAATGAGAGTGTGTACCGAAAGGTGTAACATTGAGGGCCTGCTAGTTGGGGTTTATGTCCTGCCCAGTCCCCCAGCTGTTTAGTCCCAGAGAAAAATCACACAGAGTCTGCATTAGGTTATAAAGCTGAATGGCCCATTAGCTCAGGCTTCTTATTAGCTCTTGTAGCTTATATTAACCATTATTCTTATCTATGTTAGCCACATGGCTCAGTACCTTTCTCAGCTGGGTAGGTCACATTCTGCCTTGATGGTCTGCGCAGGACTGCCGAGGGAGCTTCCTGCTTCCCAGAATTCTCCTATTCTCACCTCTACTTCCTGACTGGTTTTCCCGCCTATACTTCCTGCCTGCCAATCAGCGTTTATTTAAAACATGATTGACAGAATACAGACAATTCTCCTACATCAGAAAGGCAACCTGGAAAGCTGTTCTACAATGAACAAAGCATCTCCAGCCTCTTTAATGTGGGATGTACATAAGAAATAAGCTATTATTTAAGCTACTGGGAATTATTTAGAATTACAATGAATCAAATCACAGCAGGTTAGTTGACCAGGAGACCAGTCTTTGCCTGGTATTGTAGGGTTTCCTTGCTGTGAAGAGACACTGTGACCACAGGAACTCTTATAAGGAAAACATTTAATTGGGGTACTCACTTATGGTTTCAGAGGTTGAGTCCATTATTATCATGGCAGGGAGCGTGATGGGGTGCAGGCAGATATGGTGTTGGTTGCATCTTGATCAGGAGACAACCGAAAGTGGACTGAATGCATACTGAACAAAGGAGACCTAAAAGCCCGCTGCCACAGTGACACACTTCCTCCAACAAGGCCACAAGTACTTCAGCAAGGCCACACCTCCTAATAGTGTCACTCCCTTTGGGATTATAGGGGTCAATTACGTTCAACCTATCCACACCTGGCTTGGGTCTTGTTCATTCTTAAAGGAGTGAGTCCAGAGAAAACATCTAACTTCCTCATAGGAAAATGGGTATATTGTTACCAAGAGTACAAAGGATGTTTGGTAAATGTCCACCTGTTCGCTGTGGTGGTTCAAAGATCCATCTAGCAAGCAGGGTCATGACCTTGACTCAGTTAAGAAAGTCTGGTCTTTAATCACTTCTGAAAATAACAGCCACATGACCCCTGCATTGTAACAGTCTCAACAATGCGAAAATTAACCTCTAAAGTCTAGTCTTTCTGAAGACGCTCTCCCTATCTCCAAAGATATTCAGAGAATCTCATTTGTCACCTATGGTATTTAATTTAGCTTTAAACCACAAAATTTCCTGAAAAGAACTTTGAAATTCAGATTATATTAAATATTAAAATATACTTTATTGCATAGCATTAAGAAGCTGTTTTAAAATGCTCAATAAATCATGTTCTGTTTGTGTCATGCTTCTAACATGAATAATACATGTAGGAGATGCTATGCCTTTAATGGAATGAAGAAATCTTGGGGCATTTCTAGACTTTGTTTCTCCCTACTCACCCAGGTTGGTGTGTTTTGTCATCATCTGACACATTTAGCCATCATTTGAATCACTGTGCCACCTCCAACTAGACTGCTGGGTAATTAAAAGGAATAAGGATAAGTGTATATAATAAATTCAGAAGACTTACTAATTATGTGCATATTGTACTATATTAACACCACTAATAATTCAAAGGAACACTAACATAAAAGCCATCGTCTCATTTGCCATGCCCTCGCAGACCCACATTTTATAATATCGCCATAGGGAGAGATATGGATTAAGCAATTTTTCTTTCTTTAGACTGTAAGAGTCATTGGAGAGCTTACAGATTTCTACGCTGCTCAGGGGTGAGTGCCTGGGTATCACATGGTGATGTTTCAAAGAGTGAGATGATGAGGATGACCAATGGAGAAGATGGGTTCATTTGCTGCTTAGGGCAGGGGATGTGTGCGGACTGGGCTCTTTCAGAAAGGCTGCTCATTGATGGGATGACAGAAAGTCATTACTGTAGCCGTGTCTATAATAGTAACCTAGAAACAACCTACAAGGCAGATAATAAAGCTGTGTTGAATAAAGTGTGCAAAACCCTATAGAGGGATTGTTAGTGTACAGGTAGAAGATGGGAGCCGCCATGACAACACTTTTCCTGCGGAGGCATAACATACACATCTACTCATCCCAGATAGGGAGCCCAGGACAGACCAAAGTATGAATACCACCAAAATTCAACTTGGTGAGGAAATGAGTTTTATGGGGTTACTTAGAGGAATATGGGTGAAGGGGTGACTTACAGGAGTAGAAATGGCTAACAGACATCTGCATCACCAAAGCCCACCCTAACATGAATGATGATTCATAAAACTGGGAAACTTGGGGCACACTGCACAGCCTGCAGGCAGCTCAACAGGTTAGGCAGTATCTTTTCCAAGTGACTCTGGTCTAAGCCTCTCCCGGGCAGCCCTGTTGGTTTCTGCTTCTTCTAGGCAACTGGCATGGTCTCTGAGTCTTCTTTGCAGCTTCTGTTTTGAGAGTTTGCTTTTCAGTTTGTCTTGTCTGGGAATCTTCTTTGCAACTTTTACTGCTTTCTTTGGGCTTTCTCTTTGGCTTAGAGAATCTGCTCAGCTTCAGGGACTTCCTAAAGCTATTTTGAGTTGTTTCCCTTCCTGCCTAAGGAGCTTCCTGCAGGATGGAATGTTCTGTAATGGGCACAAGATGGAGGAATAGAATTGTGTAGCTTTTATATGTACATAAACTTAAAAATCTATTTTCTGGTGCAGTAGTTAGGACCTGGAAGGAAGGAAGAAAAAACTTCTTGGAATATCTGTTAGGATTTGCATAAGTATTTCTCAAAGGCTCAGATGGTGGCTGGGATAGGATTGGGAGTGTGCTAACTTTATCAACAGATTAACCAATGGATGAGTTGGCAGCTGAAGCTGCTGTTGGGCGATGGAGTTTGGTGAGAGGAGGTGGGTCACTGGGAATGCTTTGAAAGGTTCTTACCCTGGGCCTCTTTCTCTCTCTCCTTGCTTCCTGTCTGCCCCCAAGTGAGTGGCTTCCCTGACACATACAATGGAGCCAGCCACTACTGCCTGCAACCATGAACCAAACTAAACTTTCACCTTGAAGTTGATTTTCTTAGGGACTTTGTTACTGTAATGGAAAACAGACTTACATAAAACATTTTATGATTTTATAACATTTACAGATTTGCCTCATTTGAGTTTTCAAACTAGTAAACGTATTTCTTTTGTAAAATAATTAAATTATTTTAACTTTACCTCCAAGACCTCAAATATTGAATAAAGTGACCAGAACTTTTAGAAAAATGAAATTTCTCTCTTTCAGTTATAGAAGAAAATGGGGGTCCTGAGCTGCCATGGAACAGAATAACTAGGCTAGGAGGATCATGGCCATTCTGCAATGAGGGGCAGATGCAAGGCCAAGAAAATAGTGAGTCCCTTCCCAAAGAGGAGAGTGACTGGCAGAGCTTCTCTTACTGCCATATGGTAACTGTCCCCAAGCTTAGATATATAGATGCTCAAGCAAAAGTGACAATAGACAGAGCAGATTCCAAGGCATTAGCACAGTCAGAAGCCTGTTAGAGCCAGATTATCACAGAGAATGGCAAGACTTGGGGCTTCTGAGTCTCATGGTTTTACAGAGAAGGTGACCATCTGGATTTCTAGCACACAACTCTTACATTCCTAATCATCAACAATTCCAGATTGCCTTCATCACTCCAGAACCAGGTCATCTAGAAACAGCCTCTATGCCCCAGAGCCTAAGGAAGGTCTTTAATTGAACTGATCCTATGAAGCAGACTCTGCCTTGTCTGTCTTTTTCTAAAGGAGCCACTGGGAAGGTCTTGCTTAGCTTGCCCCTGATGGACCTATTGACCCTGGTACTGGCCCATGTGTGCCTGCCTGGCTCCCTGTGGCTCTCTGTTAGGGAACTCTGAGCAAAATTCATCCATCCAATGGCAGTTGCCTTCTGATCATCAGTTTTCACTGTATTCAAAAACTAATAAACTCTTTATTTAAAACAGAAGGGGAGAAAGAACAAAGGATGGAAGTAGAGGTGTCAGAGAGGAGCAAGGGAGGAGAGGGAAAAGGGATGAAGGAAGGTAGCAAGAAAGAGGGAAAGAAAGTAAGGCAGAAATAGAGCAAAGAAGGTAAGAAGAAGGAACAGGAGAGAGGAAGGAAGGAGAAACAGAAGGAAGGGTGAGTCTGAGAGAAGATGTCTTAGATAAGGTTTCTATTGCACTGTGCAGAAACATCAAGACTAAAAGAAAGCCAGAGAAGAAGGAGTTTATTTTATTTACACTTCTGTATCCCTGTTCACCATCAAAAACAGTGAGGAAAGGAACTCAAGCAGGGCAGGAACCTGGAGGCAGGAGCTTACACAGAGACCATGGAGGGGTGCTGCTTACTGACTTGCTTGCCCTGGCTTGCTCAGCCTGCTTTCTTATAGAATCCAGGAAGACCAGTCCAGGGATTGCAACAAGCACAATGGACTGGACTCTCGCCATCACTAATCTAGGCAATGTCTTATAGGCTTGCCTACAGTCTGATCTTAGGGAGGAACTTTCTAACTGAGGTTACCTTCCCTCAGATGACTACAGCACAAGCTTTTATGTCAAGCTGACATAAAACTAGCTAGCACAGAGGGGAATAGGGAAAAGGAAAAGAAGGTATAAAAGAAGAAAGGATGTAAACATAGAGGACTGACAAAAGGGAGTGAGGGAGGGAGTGAAAGAAAAAGAAGAGAGAGAGGATAGTTAAAGAAAAAAATCATAGTGAAGCAAATAAGCTGGTGCAGAAACCACCAGAGTGGTTCCAGTCAGGGCGATGGTGTCTTGGACCTTCAAGGTGGCAGAGGCAGCAGTGGAAGGCTCTGCTCCATTTTAAAGGTAATATATACAGACCTTGCTGTTGTGGGTCATGGGAAGGTGATCAGGAAAGGTTGGGTCTGGGAGGTAGCTCAGCAACAGGCAGTTCAGCACTTATAGGGAATGGGACGAACGGATCCTGGCTTGGTGTCTTTATCAGCTAAGTATCTGGGTGCCATTTTCTGAGGTAGAAGGATGGAATAGGAACAAATTTGGGCTTCCTGAATGGATTACCCAAACAAGTAGATAAACTTTATTGGGTCTCAGTGACTTCATCAGCACAAGGTGACTATCCACAGCAACTTCCTAAAGTATAGGAGCTAAATGAGAGGAGGCAGTGGGTCGAAGAATCATGGAAACACAGGGAGGAACATGAGGAGTAAACAAGGTGAGATGTGCTAGTACCTACTGTATGGGATGGATGAGGAGGGGCTGAAAGGTGGTGGAGAATTGGGTAGAGCTGGTGGTGGTGGCAGGTGAGCTCCTGTGGACCTCCTAAGACCCTACCAAGGGCAAGGAATGAGTAGATATGCATTTTAAAGATATTGCTGTGACTGATGTGACAGACAGGCTGAAGGGAAGAAAATATAAGGAGCCCAACCAGGTGACCAGCTTCTTGCTGGACTAAAGTTGGGCCACAGAAGAAGACAAATGACTGAATAGCTGGCAGATGAAATTGGTAGTTCACAAATATAAGCATGAAAATTATTATTAAAACTTCTAAATTTTCTTTAATGTCAACTGAGCTCAAAAAGAAATTGATTTCAAATCTTCACCATTCTCCTGATGGCAAAGGGAGCCTCATCCAATCCATCTTCAGCCTATATTAGCTGTGTCAACACTTACTCGGCAGAGTCACTAAAAGTCCGTGGGCTGTAACATGAGGAGTGGACTTGTTGGGGTTTCTGT
>JAQHUG010000381.1:1345381-1372201 GCA_028555095.1 Dicrostonyx torquatus | reverse complement strand
AGACGTGTCTCATTGTCATGTAAAGCCCTAAGTTATTAAATCATCTTACATGTCATATGTCATATTCTGTAGTCTTTGAAAGATATGAAGAATGCCTATCTGAAATATATCTATGCACATCTAGAAAATCTAACTAACATGACTACAAGCTTGACTATTATCAATGATTATCCATTAACAACCTATATTTTCTAATTATACATTACATTTTTAAACAATACCTTAATCAAGATCAGAAATACATATACATGTAACAAAATTGACCTTAAATTTGCATCAATATACCAATGCAAATTATTCACATCTATATCATATCCCCCATTAAATGTAAAAGAACATTTATAAACAATATTTAGGAATATGGGCACAGTTTTTTCTCTCCAAACTGCTTTGTGCTGTATGGGGGTGCTGTTAATCAGGTCTTTTATGGTGTATCCTGTATGCTAGGCTCATCTCAGTTGGCAGTTGAGCAAAGTAAGTTTTTGAGGCTATTCACAGCAACCATTCAGGAGGGCATGGTCTATCAAACCATATTTGCCTGGAGACAATCCACAGGTTCTCATCTTCTGTAAAAACAAAAGAAGAACCTCTTTTCCAAAGAATCATATCCTTATACCCAAATTCTGAAGTCATAATACCTTTATAATATCCATGCTGGTTTGGCTTAGCAGCCCACACAATGAAACATCTCTCTGTACTTAACTCCTTCACAGTCAAAAAATTTAAAGAAAACACAATAATATACAGAATGCAGATTCTCTGTGAATTTTCCATTTTTACATGGCTTATTTTTCTTTACTCTTTTTAATCTATCAATATTTGTACTGCCTGTCTCTTTAAAGACTTTACCCTTTTTTAAGCATTAACTTTATTTTATGACTCTGTATATATACTCTTTATCTTTTTCTCTCCCAAGCCTACGTACATTTATTTAACAGTGTGACCTCTAAGTCTTTTATGTCTGAATCTGTCCTATTGTGAATCTGTAATTCTTTACTGTCCAAGAACAGTTTTTGCTTTGTAGTTTTAAATCGCTAAGCGCTTAAGAATCTAAGCTGCAACATTCCTAGGTCAAAAACAGGTACTGTGGGCTTGCCCTGCCCAGTCCAGCACGGCAGAGCCACTCGTACCTCTGAGCTGTGCACACTGCTCTGTTAGTATGGCGGAGCTGCTTGTGTCTGTGAGTCAGTTGTGCCTCTGAGCTGTACGCAATGCTCCCCTTTTAGGCACACAGTGGGTCCAGTGGCCATCAAATGAACTGTAGCACTTTACTCACAAACCCCATCCAAATGCTCTGTCTCCTGCAGGAGCCAGAGACTGTGCTGGCAGAAAGCTGGAATTTTAAAACCGCTGCAACTTTTTTTAGTGTTGCAACTGCTGAGTGAGAAAATTCTCTCTGTGGCACCCGCCAGATGAAGGCGTGAGTCTCAAAACAATCCCACACCAGTTTGGAATTATGATTAATAAAAGGGTTTTTATTTAAAGGAAAAACTTACAGATCACTCTCCTAGACAATAGCCCTTTGCACAACCAGGAAAGGGGTCTAGTAGCCAGAAGCGGAGTCCAAAGTAAGAGAGAGAGCACGCAGAGCTACCACTGCTTTTTAAAGCAAGAGAGACCACGCCGAAGTGGGCTGGTATCTTAAAGGCTATTGGCTGAAGGAACGGAAGGAGCTCCCACAGCAGTGGACCTCACGTGCCACCAAGGTTCCCTAGCTCACATAGAGATGTGGGTTCATATAGAGATGTATGGCACTTTCCCAGTCTGTGTTGTCCTTTCATGCCTGGAGACCTTCTGAGCATCATTAGGAGAAGAAACTGGGCAGGGACATCCAAGGTCCCATCTTCCTCTTCAGTCAGTCACCTCCAGGAACAGCCTTGGTTCTCTTCCCAGCTTGGGAGGAGTTGTTTCCTGTCTCCTCAGGGAAAGTCACCTGTCTGTGTAGAAGTGAGGCCTGCTACTGAGGGACATCAGGTAAAAACAAACACAGCAGCAGATGCTGTGGATGTTGCTGGGGTGGGGACAGGAGTTCACAGTGCCTGGCCATGTGTAGTCACATACTGGGCACACAGGAGCCAGGCACAACTGGCTTGAGCTGCAGATGAGGCAACATGATCTCCCTTCTGCCCTGACTGATAGAGAGTAGGGAGTGATCTTACTGGAGCAGGTGGAGAATTTATTCTAGGCTCACTTGAACTTAGGCCTGGGAGCAACAGTCTGGTCCTCAGGTTTCAGGGAAGATGAACATGTCCTCTGGGTCACCTTCTGAGTGGATACCAACCCCTTGAGGATCCTTCTTCCTCCTTTCTCTTTCCCTTCTTGCCACTTCTTGTGACCTTTTTCTTTCATTCCTGGCTGCCCCTCTTTCTTCATCTCCTCTAAGGCTCCATCCAGGCTGAGTAGAGACACTGTCTGTGTTTTCTTTGGAGTAAAATCCTAATTTCAAATAGGATGCCTCATGGTTGTTAAGAAAAGGGCCTTTCCTGCTCATCAAGAGGGAAGGCATGTCTTTTACTGCAAATCTAGCCAACTACCCAGAACAAGTGAAGTTATAATTCTTAGGGGAAAACCAACAACCACCACTTTATTATACCAGCATGATTCCTAAATGCATTCTAAATATTTATCCCTGTTCCTACAGATAAGTGAAGCTCTCATACCTTCATCAAAGAAGCTTTGCCTTGCATCACACTGAGACCATTACAGAGCCACAACTTTCCAAAATTCAGAGAACAAGTGATTGTGGGGTTCTTAGTCTCACTGGATCCATATACATACAATATAACCCCCATACCCAAATCCTAGGGAACATCTTGGGAGAGGAGGCGGAAAGACTGTAAGAGCCAGAGAACAGAGGCTGTCTGCTGTGAGACTGTCTTCAAGAAATGGCAGAGATGCTACAATCATGATTCCTTAACAATATGACTAACAGATATAATGTAAAAAGGGGAAATTTCATGAGGCCTCAACCCTGGACCAAAAAAAGAAAAAAACAAACAAACAAAAAACTATAGGCAACTAGGAAATTTTGAGATCATAAGAAATAGTCTTTCCTAGGAATATGGGCCCTAATTGATCATCTAGTATCAAGTGGTCATCCCTGAAATCTTATACAGAATGCTAAATGTACTGAGCAGGTTGTATTTATATAGTTAGGAACACTCACACACATAAGCATGCACACACATATTTGAAGCTTCCTCATACATATGTGTGTGTGTGTGTGTGTGTGTGTGTGTATGTGTGTGTCTATGAAAAGGAGGTCATGAATTTGAGAGGGTTCATGGGAGAATGCATGGAGAGACTGGAGAGAGGGAAGAGAAAGAGGAAATGAGTAATTATATTTTAACTCAAAACAAAAATATCTTTAACAGCCGGGTGGTTGTGACGCACACCTTTAATCCCAGCCATTGGGAGGCAGAGGCAGGCAGATCACTGTGAGTTTGAGGCCAGCCTTGTCTACAGAGTGAGTTCTAGGACAGGCTCCAAAGCTACACAGAGAAGAAGCCCTATCTTGAAAAAACAAAAAAGAAACAAAATAAAACAAAAAACAAACAAAAAAACCCCAACTCTTTAAGAAGGAAACTTGCAACCCTTTTAGTCAACCAATTGAGGTGCCCTGGCCCTGTCGATGGATGAGGGCCTGGCAAGGAAAGCAGCCGAATCTGAAGTCTCCAGCCTGTGGCAGCTCTGCCTGGAGGGCAGCTTTCACTGATGACACTATTCATTAATACAGGTTCATCAGCATCCAACAGACAGCTCTGGGCCATTTGTTTGCTTGTCAAGCTGGGCGTTGCTCTCCGCCAGGCTGCAAGAAGCTGACATTAATATTTTTATCAGTCTGACTTTCAGAGGTCAGGTGGGATTATTACAGATGACATCTCCCTGATCTTAGCAAATAAAATGGATTAAAATGTGCTGAATCAGAGAGTCTGGCCCAACAGTTAAAAGCTACAATATATTATGGTGTGAGATCATGTCCGATTGCCTCAACTGGAGAACATTGTTTTAGCTCAGAAGACTCCAGAGCTGTGATTCTAGAGAAACAGGAGAGTGATGGGAGTGTACTGGAAGGGGTATGATGGCATCCTTTATATTAGAGACTGCCTTCTTGTCAATCATTGGCCCCCTGAATGTGACTGAATTCTCTCCCCACTGTTACTTTCATTCCATGTATGGACTTGGCTGGGCTACAGGGTGCCCACACTTGGTCCCACACATTACCTTGAGCATTCTCATGATAGAAGCTCACATCTGGATAAGATGGAGACTTGAATCAGCAGACCGAGTTAAGAACACTGGCTTCTCCAGGGTTGATGGCCCTTGCCCAATCTGTTGAAGACATCCCTAGAATAACAGGTTGGATGGGAAAGGATTGTCTCTTTCTGCCTGTCTCTAAACTGAGAAGCCTGTCTTTCCTACTTGGGTCTTGTGATAGACTGCAGCTTTGCAGGTCTGAACTAGCTTCCATGTGGTGTGCACCAATTCCTTACAATATATGTATATATACACACACATATCTAATTGGTTCTGTTTCTCTGAAAAACACTGACTAATGTTATGTACATAATGTATAAACAAAATTGTGAAATCAGGCAAGAGCCAAGGAAAATTCTGGAAGCTCTCCACATCAGATGGTGCAGCCTTACCAATGTATGCATTTTTAGAGACCATCTGATCCAGTCTTTATGCTGCAGGTTGAGATCAGAGAGAAGAATGAGAGCCGATTGACTGCACTATAGGCAGAGGCCTGTACAGTGGCTAAGCTCAGCCCAGCCAGACCTGCTGAGTCTGGGTTGTGCTCTTCCAAATATGTACTCATACATGTGAGTGGCATATGTGTATGCCATACACAATGATAAATACATGCACACACAATCAAACATACTGCACATACACACATACATATGTATAATATGTTCATAGATGCACATCTCAGACCCTTCCATATTTTTTTAAAAATGCTAGTTATCCAAGGTCACCAATTCTACATCATGAAGGCAGCACACCATCTATCCTTATTTCTGTCACCCACAAAGTTACTAGATGTTGTTTCTAAGTTTGTATCAGTGATTGCCAGGCTGGTGTGGCTTCCAAGGGGCACCAAGCCAAGAAACATCTGGATTGACTATGGCTGTATTTCCACTAGGGTGCTTTGGGCTGCTGAATTCTAAGACAGCCCATAGGATTCCTATCCCTGCTCTACAATTTGTGTGATTCAGATTTTTTTTTGCATGTATCAGAAGCTATGAGTATATGAATACGATGGAGTTTCTATCTTGATTATTATGTTGCATGACTTACCCAAGATTGATAATCAGGGCTGGACTTGATGCAGAAATAGAGAATTAGCCCAGCATAAACTAGGCCCTGGGTGCAATCTCCAATACCTATCAACTGATCAAACAACAGATAGATGGATAGATAGGCAGATGGCAGATAGATAGACATAAAGGCAGAAAGATAGAGAAAATAAATTTATATTAATGAGCTGAGTTAACAAATTGGAGATTATTCTTTGGGTGTAACATGAGCCCTTAAATCTGGGTCTAGAGGGCAGAGGCAGAACTGTCACAGAGACTCAAAGCATGTGTCACAGCCCTTCTGGATTGGATGTCAGACATTGATACTGTGATCTGACAATGGCAGCCATGTGTGGGAGAGCAGAGGTGGCTGGAAACCAAGAGTGGTCCTAGCTAACAGCTCACAAGAAGACAAGGATGTCAGTCCTGCACGTCGAGGGAGCTGACTTCTGATCACATGCTGAATGAGTTAGGAAGGGACAAGTCCCGAAGCAGTTCTCCAGCTTCTCAACTTTCGCCTTGGAAAATGCAGGCTCATGAATGTGTGCTGGCTGTGGCATTTCATTACACAGTATGGTATGGTTACACTAGGCCCAGAATGACCGCAGGCTCTGGGAAGCAGAGTCACCACCTCCATCCTGTGGCTCAACAGCAGGGGTGTCACCCGAACTTAGTTTTATGTCTATGTCACCCTGGCCTGTAGGAAGGGCCTCAGACCCAGTGCAGGCCAGAGTTCTCACAGTCTACAGAAACAGATAGCATAGGTTGCCAGAGGCAGCAGACCCCTCGCCAGGGTCATGATGGATTTTGTGGAGTCCAGGAATGCAAATTCTACATCTCATTCTTGGAGGAGAGAAACCAGCAACCGGGCAGAGCTGGGGCTAATGAAGACCCACACTGACCTAGACTTTACCCTGACAAAGTGCCTGACCACAGCTCAGTCCTTGCTCTTGTTCATCGGGAATGAGGTCTTGTGGGGGTCTGACTCCCTCTATCCTGTTCAGACTGTCCTGAGTCTGCAGCAGTATGTTTAGGGCTTTGCTCTGGCCGCCTCCCAGCTGCAGGACCCTGAGAAGGTAATGAGAGAGAGCAGGTTTATGCTTGGCTCACAGTGATAGAGGCACAGTTGTCTGGCTGCTTTGCTACCTGCTGAAGAAGTGCTGATGGCTTTCCGGCAGCCAGGACAACTGTCCTGGGAAGAAAAGAGCCTGCTTCTGGTACCTGGATTCCTGCTGCATTCAACTTTGTTCCAGCAGCCATGACCTGTTAGACTGTGAGCCCTACATCCAGAGCAGGGCTTCCCACCTCAGCTCCTGTTTCGCATGTAATTATCTCCGCAAACATCCTTGCAGACACACCCAAAGGTGTGCTTTACTCATCTGCACGTGTCTTGAAATCCTGTCAGGTGGACAGTCAAGGGGAACCATCAGAGGTGGGTCACCTTTTCTGTGTTGGTGCCTTTACCTTCCTCCCCATCCCAGCTGGCCATAAGCACAATCTCACGTACAGATAGTCATTCTAGACTAATGGACTCCCGTTCAAGGCCTTATTGCCTTCTCTGGACTTGCTCCCCTCTCTCTCAGAAATGGAAGCACCAGAGTCAGTTCCTGGCCAGCACCAGTAACTTTGACCAGCCCTAGATACCATCCAGGTGTCACTGGACTCTGGAAACCAGTTATATCTCAGAACTTTCACAGTACCCAGACTCTCTGTGGGGTGCCTTTCTCCCAGGGCTTCCCCTTTCTGAAAACAGTTATCATGTCACTGTCCACCCTTCTGCAGAACTTACTCTCTCTCAACAGCCCGGGTCACACCAGTTGTCCTTTCCAAGTTTCTCTTGCTTACTCCACCCAGGCCCAACATGAGACTTACCAGCAGAGATGGGCAGGGGAGGAAGGCAGCAACTTCATATGCAGCAATGGATGCTGTCATGCAGCGTGAGGCTTCCAGGAGTTGGGAGCTCACCACTTTGTAGAGGCAGAGGTAGCTCTCCCATCTGTGCTTCATCTGAGGCCTTTCGAGAAAGGCCAGAGCTGCCTTGACTTGAGGGAAGCAGCAGCATCTTTTAGAGCAGACGCCCTCCCCAGGGACCTTCCCTTTCCTCTCCTCTGCTTTTATCAACTGGACTGTTGCTGCTGTTGCAAACATTTGTTTAGGGTAACTTGAGAGGAAGGATTTATCATGGCCCACATGTCAGGAACTTTGGTTACGGGCCAGCTCCCTCCACAGGCCCCTGAGAAGGCAGGGATTTCATGTGGAAAGGGTGTAGGAGAACAAAGCTGTTTCTTTATTGTAGGAGGGAAAGAGAAGAGAGGTGGGGGAAAGAGGGAGGATAGAGGGAGGAGGGAAGGAAGGAGGACATAGAGGGAAGGAGAGAGGGGAAGAAGAAGAGAGTAATGGAGGAAGAGAGGAAGGGAGAGGAGAAGAGAGCAGAGAAAAGGAGAGGAAAGAGCAGAGGAGAGAAGAGGACGATAAACCCTCCAGAGGCACACTCTCCCCTCCCAAGCCCTTTCTTCCCCGAGTCAGGCCTCAGCTTCCAAAGTCCTCACCCCTTCCCAATACTCCACTCAGTTATAAGCCTGATAAGGTCAGAACCCTCATGATTCAATGACTTCTCCCAAGTCTCTCTTCTGAAACATGGCAGTGGGAACTAAGCCTTCATATCCAAGCCAGGTTTTAGGAAAATGGCTACTGCTTCTGCCTGGCTCAGGAATGGCTTTCCTTCCACTTTTACAAGAGCCTGGGCACCCAGCAGGCTATCTGGGCCATGAGTCCTATTCCAGGCTTGGAGTGAGAAGGCCAGGGGAGCCGCAGTGGGTGTGTGAGGGTGATTTTCACACTGCCCTCTCCATTTCCCTTTATAATGTCAGAGCATATTCTGCAAATATTGTCACTGCCGACAAGACCATCAGTTCCTGTTCGCAGAGGCTATTCTGAATTCTAGCAACACACAGAAATCAGTGCACTGCTCCCCAGGTGTGAATGGGATCTTCCTTCTTGGAAATCGAAAGAAGGGAGGGAGATGATTATTGTTTCCCGAGAACAGAGAAAAGCTGTCCTTCATTGTCCTCAAATGGGTGCCCTTGCTGTCCCACCCACCGGGGAAGCATCTCACTGGGGAGGCCCGCCCTTCGGAGGAACCACATCCCCATAGGTGGCCTGGACAAGCTGCCTAACTTACTCAGTCTGCTGCTGACTGACAGTCCCCTCAAAACGCTTCTTTCTCTCATGCTCCATGGCCCCCACCAACTTTCTTTGTTACCGCATCTGTCATCTGAATCTAGCTCCAGGATTTTGGCGTGCAAGACGAGCACTTTGCTACTGGGCTATAACCCCAGACCTTGGATATGTGAGACGGGGTCTTGTGAGGTAATCCAGGTTAATTCTGAGCTCCAGGCACTCCTGTGCCGTAACGCCCATAGCTGTAGCTTCTTGAGTGGCATCTTCATTTTCATGTCTATTACCCTCTTGCCTAGCTTGCACTACGTGACCTGTGTCTGATCCTGTTTCTCACAACCTTTCACTGTAGCCCAAAGGGTTTTAAGTTTTGTATCCTGGACCATCACTACCGACACTCATACCAAAGCTGGAATCTTCATGCAGTTTGGAGGCCCTGCCTATTCAAGCCTTTGACACTTGTCCCCTGTTCTCTAGAGTCACTCAGTGTCTACCTTCAGATTCGTACAATCTTTTTTAAAAAATAATTTATTTATTTTTATTTAATATACATCGATGTTTTGCCTGCATATTTGTCTGTGTGAGGGTGTCAGATCTTGGGATCTTATTCCTGCCTCAGCGCCTTCACACGTGCTGTTTCTTCTGTCTGCATCATGGTCGTTCAGACCTTTTTAAAGCTCACTTCATTTGCCTTCATCAGTCTACTCAGTGTGGGTGTCTCCTTTCAGAATGTTCCACTGACTACCCCAACTGTCCTAGGGATTTCTTTGTGGATCTGGATTGTTCTTTGGCTTCTTGATGTCATGTTCTCTGTCTGCAGATCAGCATTCTGGTCAGATGTTTGGGCCTGCCATCTTGGGAGTCTAGGGCCATGGGTTCTGATTTTTGAGGTGGGGGAGGCAGGACATTCCTCTGTGTATATTACTGATTGGATTTTCACTTTGAAACAAAAGATGGAGCTGTGCCCTGGAGCTTAGTCAGTGAACCCATTTTCCAAAGAGGTCTCGAGATGATACATTCCCAGGGTTCTGCTGGTAGGTGTGGGTCACAAGTGAGTGAACGATGTGAGGCCAGACAAGGAGCAGCAAATCTGATAGTGACAAATTCTTTACCAGGGTAATTGGAGGGATAGACACTGTGAGCTCCCGGCCCAGAGTGGCACAGCCACTGGGATATTTATTAATTGCACTGTACTGAGCACAGGGAAATGGAAGGGTACCCCACGAAGGTACCAGGTTAGATCTGAGAACTCTTACATAGAGGATGGACCTTCTGAGGTTGAGTTCAAGGCGCTTAAAGTGAAGACTCTTGAACTATTTCTTGAAAGTCTTTATCACACTTCAGTCATTGCTTTGAGCATTGCCTGACTTGGCAGTGAGAGACCCAGCTTCAGGAGGGGCACCGTCTGGAGAGGGTGCAAAATGAGGTTCTTCCACTCTGTTAGTTGTGTTCAGAAATTTCCAGCTTTGGCCTGGAAAACCCAGAAAACATCTGGGCAGAACACCAAGATGGGAGGCACCCATCCTTTGCACAAAGGCCATAGTGGAAAACAAAATGCTGACTCATTCACAAGTGGAAGGGACTCTTTCCTGAAGGGTCTCCAGGCTCCAAAGGGGAGATTTTTTGAGGGGTGAACCCCAGGAAAGAAAACCATTGTGATTTTAATCCCTGGGTGTGTCTTTGAGAGATTTTCCAGGGATGACTGGAACCAGTGGATGAAGCCAACAGATTAATATTCTGATATTCATTGTCTATGGCTTCATAATACAATGATAATACTAGGGCAACTAAGAGATAGGCCTGGGGCCTGGCTGGAGAAAGTCCTTGGGATTATGTATCACTTTGTCTTCTTCTGCTTCCTGTCTGCCACAAAGTAAACAGCTTCTAACTACCATAGGCTCCTACCACCAAGCACAAGGGTCTGAGCAACCAAGGACTGAAATCATGAGCCAAAAAAAAAGCCCTTTCCCTTCAGTTGCTTTTGCTGGGTATTGGATCACAGTGATGCAAAGTGACTAATTTAGCTATGTTCCTACCCATCCACAGAGAAGTAAGTAGGGCAGAAAGAAGAGGGAATAAGGATCCTTCATCCTTCTGACACCCACACCGCAGATTGCTTTTACAAGTCTGGGCATATTCAAGAGCACATCCTACAAGATACAATGTGCTCTCCCTAGCCTGCAGAGGTCTTCTTTGCCCACCTCTGTCCTTTGTACCTCTCAAACAGCAGTGCGGTTGATGACAGTTTAAGTCGTTACCAGCATGCACTTAACCAGCTGCCCAGACAAATCAGAGCCAGTGTGGCCAGGGTGGAAAATGAAATAATAACGCCAACATTTACTAGAAACGTCCTATAACTTTGTGAACTTGGCCCCACTCTCGGGAGAGGGAAGGAACAAGATCCATTGTACACAAGACCCACTGAAGCATGGGTACCAGGCTCTCACAGCCTGTCAGGAGCAGAGTCCGGCTGTGAACCGGTCCGGAGGTGGGAGTGGGCGGGTGGGAGCTGCAGGTCTGTGTAGAGCTGCACACTGCAGCCTGCAGATGGATGGAGCTGGGCTTCACAGGCGGCATCAAAGGGCTGCTCCGTGACAGCTGACAGTGATTGGTAATATCAGCAGCTCCATCGCTTAATTAGTCCTTGAAAACAATCCATTCGCTTACCTAGTTTAAATCTGTCACACTCTGCCGACATGCCAGGACTGTTAAAGAGCTTTCTTTGCAACCAGTGTAAGCCGAAGTCTAACCTTATCCATGTCATAACATACGCTGTATTTAGGGAGGAGGCAATTAAAGACTGCTCAGTCATCAGCCAGAGAAGCTTGCTGCTGCGTCTCGGTGGCTATGTTCATCTGGGTTCCCCTTTCTGCTCCCCTGAGTGCCCCCACCGGTTGCCTCAGCACTCAGTTGGCATGCACTCTCCCTCAAGGTACATGGCTTTGGTAAGTGGGCAGGCCTCTTACGCCATTTCCTTATGTTCTGTCATCTGGGGATGAGGTCCCCTGAATGAGGTGTCTCTGTGTGTGACTGGTTGGTCTCTTTTTCCTCACATTTTATGGGTGCCCCTTTCATGTCAGTTACAATTCAGCCACTCGTCACAATGCTAGCCTAGGACTGTCCCTCAGTGCATTATGAGAATGAATAAATGAATGATACTTTTCTTTTACAATTTTGCATTTGCCATTCCTAAATCAATTCTATTGCAAGTTAAAAAAAATACCCTAGTGCTCCCTCCCTTTCCCCCTCCCCAACAAATCATAAATGCACTGGTTTAAATGAGCTTGCTTTGGAGGATGGGCTTGGTTATTATACTAATGTGTGTAGACACAGCCAGTGCTAAAGAAATGGTTAATTAATACAGGCACAGTCACAGAGGCAGTAGCTCACTGACTTGGAAGCCTAGAGCTGCAGCTGTGGCCTCCCTGAGGAATTCATCCACCGGCCTCACTGAAGAGCTGACCTGGGGCCATGTTACTGTTAGCTAATAAGCATCAGGTCACTAGCTGGTGGAGGATAGCATTGTTGAGTGTGCAGCTTGCCTTGCACTGACTCCCTGCAGAGTGGCACTGCCTTGGCAATGTGGATGTTGATGGAGGCATGGAAGGGGAGAGGGAGCTGTCTGAGAGGTGAGGCTGAGGACCATCCAGACAGTCAGGCAGTTTTGTGGGTAGGAGCCTGGGGATAGGTGGCCTGGATACAGGTATAGGGTAGCAGTGCTGCCTTGGGGGAGCTTCTTAATTTCCATGGTGTCATCTGCAATGTGATTTACAGAGACCTGGGCTGCTCTTGCAGCTGCAGGACAATATTTGGTCCTGACTTTCATAGTCAGGGATCATCAAGGATGGCTTGCTCCAGTGGATTTCACAGCTCACAGACCTAGGGTTGACACTCCAGGTGATGGCCGCTCTTTCCTTCACTTTGGTGGCGCTCAGAGTGAGGTGTGCTATCTGCTTGTATTCCCAGGTAAGCAGGAGGGCTTGGGGAAATATGGAACTTGCTGGGCTCCTGGCAGCGTCAAACAGAAGGGAAAGCCCCCATCTGGTGACAACTTCAATCTTGATGGCCACATCCCACTGGGTCACGTCACCACAGTCAGGGAGGTGCCTAGTGAAAGTGGCACAGGTGTTACCAGTCCATTTGCCATCGCTGTGACAAAATACCAGGGAAAATGAGAAGAAGAAAGAAAGATTTGTCTTGGCTCCTGGTTTCAAAGATGGTTGTTTTAGGCCAGTGGCAAGGCAGAAATATCTTAACGGGGTAGCTCAGGAAAGCTGCCAGCCTCATGGTAGACAGGAAGCAAAGCTGAGAGAAAGAAGGGTCCAGGGACCAAGAATTTCCCTTTCAAGTCAGATTCCCAATGGCTCACTTCTCCATTCAAACCCATCTCCCTCAGTTCCAGCACATCTCCACAAGACCACATCTGTGGTCTTCCAGATCTTGAATCCACCTATGGACCAGCCCTACAAGTCACAGCCGTCAAGGTCCAATCACTTCTCAGGAAACCCACCAGGAAACCTGTCCTCCTCTGACTAGTTCGGAAGCTTCATCAGGCCCTTTCCCTGAGGCTTGCGCATCCCTCACAGTACAGAAGCAGAGTGCCCACTGAGGATCAGCCTTTGCTCAGCAGGCCCGGCATCCCCACAGCATCTTCTCCTTGCTGGCGTGACTGCACATACGGTATCTTTTAGCTTTTCTGTGGCTCAGAGAGTTCGGTCCTGGTTTACTACACCATGGGCCACACGAGTTCCCAGCATGGATTGTCTAAGTGGGTGAGTGTTCAATTGTGTCCATGTTTCTTGAGATTCAACTTCTTGTCTGTCTCACTCAGTGAACTTGTGAAAAAATACAGTTTCTGTATCCTCCTGTGTGCTCATCTGTCTGCACAGGCAAATGAGGCAAATGGGCAGAATCTAGGTAGCTCAATGAGTGACGGTATTCAGCACTAGGGAATTAGAAAAATGATTGTATCATCATATTATCATCCATCTTCTTTGATTGGAACACACACACACACACACACACACACACACACACACACACACACCCCTGATTGGAGATGAATTTGAAATGACAAGGGAAGGGAAAGTCAACTTCTCCTTCCTTCCCTCCTTCCTTCCTTCCCTCTCTTCTTTTCTCCTCTCCTCCCTCCTCCTCTTCTCTCTCCTGTGCCATTTCTAGGAAACACAGTGATATTGGGCACTGCTCTTATGGAACACGTTCTCATTCCTGGCCATTATAAAGTGTTTTGCATACATTAATATGATGTGATAATTAAAGGAAGAGATATACTCAGAAGTACTTAGCAACGTGTCTGTCGTACAATAGACACTTCATAAGTGTTAACTAATGAGGCCATGCATGTATTCAGCGTGGATGAGGTTACTTGCTGTTTCTGTTAGACATACTCACACCTAACACCCACAACACCATACACACAGATTTTAGTTCATGTGTGTGTGTGTGTGTGTGTGCACGCACGCATGTGTGTGCATGTGTCGTGTGTGTGTGTGTGTGTGTGTTCAACTCTTTCTCAAATAGATTCTTTCTTTGGCTACCTAGATGAGAATTCTCAGAGGGTACAGGATCTTTCTAAATGTCTTTGGTTGTTCTTAAAGTTGTTTATCTGGGTGAACGGATCAAGAAGCTCTTCGAGTTTCTCATAACTGCAGCTCCTGGAGCTTGTCACTTGAAAGTGTTTCTGGAAGCAGGAGAGCCAAAAAACGAGGCTTGACTTGTTGACTGTGAGTTTGGTCATTGCCTGTTGTTGCTGTTGATGGTCTGTCTTCTCTTTCACTTTGAGCTGAGTAGTCAGGGAATGCACTGTCCCCAAGGTGTGCTTGAAAGCAAGCGCTGGATTGGCTACTTCCCAATCTACTCACCCGACGGAAACTGCAACCTGAGGGCCAAGGTCCTGGTCACACAGTTGTACTATAATGCTTAGAAAAACCCAGAGCCCAGCCCTGGAGTACCCCAGTAGAACACATGCAAATAGAACCATTCTTGTGCATCCTCCAGGACCTCTGAAGATCTCTGACACACAGACTGCAACTGCCCAGCTGGACTGCCCAGTCTCTAGACCTTTGACCTCGGGGCAAAACCCCAGGACCCTCCTCCACCTGTATCAGCTTCACTAGATGGCCATCAAACAAGCCTCCTGCAGGTAGGCTGCTTCAAAAACCGCATTGATCAGACCCTGTAACCCACAAGTCCCACTCTGCCCCCAAACCCACATCCCTATCAGAGGCTCTATGAGGCACAAACTGTGACTGCACAGAGTGGACCAAGAGGTGAGTGACCAGCTCCCCAGCTGGACAACCCAGACTCTAGGCCCTAGACCCCAGGACAAAACCTAGGACCCTTCAACCTTCTACCAGGCTTCACCAGCGAGCCAGCAGCCAAGTTACCTGCAGGCAAGCTGCTCCAACACCCCCTTATCAATTGGACCCTGCAATCTACAAGTCCCACTCCACCCCCAAATGCGCCCATCCCCTGTGACCTCAGTGGCTTTCTGAGGCACAGACTGCACTGTGACTGCTAGAGCCAACCAAGACATGAGCGACCAGCTCTTCAGCTGAACAGCCCAGTCTATAGGATACTATAAGTCTATACCTTAGGTGCCAGGTCAAAGCCCCAAACCCCTCCCCCGCCCACCTCACTTGCACTAACCATCAGAAGGCAAAGCCTCCCACAGACAGACTGCTCCAACACCTCCCATCAATCAGATCCTGTAATCAACATGTGCCACTCCACCCCCACCTCTACCCATCCCCGGAGACCTCAGTGGCTCCCTGAGACACAGGCAGTGGCTGCACAGAGTGGACCAAGAGTGGTCCCCTAAGACATGGACAGCAACTACAACAGTCGGTGCAAGAGAGCATCCCTGAGACACAGACACCAACTGCATGGATTGTGCCTAGCTGCACCAGTTGGAGGAGGAGATGGGTAGGCCCCCATGCAAGAGCGCATTTAACAACCTAAAAAGCAGCATGAGAACACTAGAGCCCAGTGGTCATACAACAGGAATACCTGAACATCCTAACCCAGAAGAAGCACAAGAAAACGACCTTAAATATAACTTTATGAAGATGATAGAGACCCTTAAAGAGGAAATGAAAGATTTCTGTAAAGAAATGGGGGAAACGACAAAAAAAATCAGAAGAAATCTATAAATCTCTTAAAGGAAGCCAAGAAAACCAAGAAAAAAAACAACAACCAAATGGGTGAAGCAGACATTTCAAACAGTCCAAGACTTGAAAACTGAAGTAGAGACAATAAAGAAAACACAAACAGAGGGAATTCTGGAAATGGAAAATCTGGGTAAATGAACAGGAGCTACAGATGCAAGCATGACCAACAGAATACAAGAG
The DNA here is from genome assembly GCA_028555095.1 of Dicrostonyx torquatus. Taxonomy (NCBI): domain Eukaryota; kingdom Metazoa; phylum Chordata; class Mammalia; order Rodentia; family Cricetidae; genus Dicrostonyx; species Dicrostonyx torquatus. The sequence continues at coordinate 1,356,351 of JAQHUG010000381.1, read as the reverse complement.
ATGGAAGAGAGAATCTCAGGTGTTGAAGATACTATAGAGGAAATAGATTCTTTAGTCAAAGAAAATGTTAAATGGGAGTGTAGGGGAGGGAGAAGGGAGGGTGAAAGGGGAGGGTGAGAGTGAAGGGAGGGAGAAGAACTTGCGGGAACAGGATGGTCAAGATAGGGGAAGGACAGAGAGGGAAAACAAGGAAAGAGATATCTTGATTGAGGGAGCTATTATGCAAGAAACCTGGCACTAGAAAAATTCTCAAGAATCCACAAGAATGATCCCAGCTAAGACCTAAACAATAGCGGATGGCTTGAATTGGCTTTTCCCTGTAGTCAGATTGATGACTGCCATAATTGTCATCATAGAATCTTCATCTAGCAACTGATAAAAGCAGATACAGAGATCCACAGACTGGACTGAGCTCCTAAAGTCAGTCAAATAGAGAAAGGAATGATAATATGAGCAAAGGGGTCAAGACCATGCTGGGGACACCCACTGAAACAGCTTACTTGAGCTAATGGAAGCTCAACAACTCTGGCCAGACAGGGAATGAACCAGCATAGGACCAACCTATGCCCTTTAAATGTGGGTGACAGCTGTATGACTGGGGCAGACTGTGGGGCCACCGACAGTAGGATCAGTATTATCCCTATTGCTTGAACTGGATTTTTGGAACCCATTCTCTTTGGAGGGATACCTTGCTCAGTCTGGATATAGTGTGGAGGGCCTTGGTCCTGCCTCAAAGCCATGTGCTAGACTTTGTTAACTCCCTATGGGAAGCCTTACCCTCTCTAAGGAGTGGATTAAGGGTGGGGTAAGGAGGGAACATGGAAGGAGGAGGAAGGGAGGGAGTGGGAACTGGGATTAGTATGTAAAATGAGAAAAGATTGTTTTTTTGAAAAGTAAATTAATTAATTAAAAGTAAATAGATAGATGGATGAATGGATGGATGGATAGAAAAAAGAGTGGTTCTTGTTAATGTAAACTATTACATTAAAATCATGGCTGCTGAAGTGGATGTGTTAAGGATGTTACATCTGTGATCAATTTAGGTGTGAATATTCTTATACCCAGTCTGTAGGTGAAGGAGCAGATCCTTAGACAGAAACTCAAATCTCTAAGACTTGTCAACACAAAACAGTGAGGGGTGATTACTGGTGACATTACAGGTGAGATTTGACCCCTGACACTGATTTTAGGGATGCAGAGCTGCTCATTTTTTCCCAGGAACCAGGCTGCCATGGCTCAACTAAACAAGCATCAAAAACCTCAGGAGGTTCCGAAGGGGTGAGTGGAGAGTGCTGTTGGGTATGGAAGTTTTGTCCACATCACTCCGTCTCCCCAACACCTAGCACACCTCGCAGACATTAGACTATCAGGAAAGTCTCAATGCTCAACCTGACTTTCTCCATGAGCATCGGGTGCCTACTGCTTCTCCAGCTGGAGGAGGCCTAGCACTAAAGCCAGTTCTGCTGCTCCTTTGGCCACTAGGGCTGTGTGACAGCCAGTGTGATGCTGAGCAGGGCAAAGAGCACTTGGTTGCAAAAGCCAGATGGTTGTTTCTGAATCCAATTCCTGCCTGCTGCCAACCTGCTCTGAAATACAATCCATCACTCACCATGATAGATGCCTTTGAACTTAGGAACTCAGCTCTTGAGAAGTGGAGGAGGGAAATTGCCAGGCAACTGTTCTGTTCTTCCAAGAGAGGTTCTACTGTGGCCCGAGGTGGTGACAACTTCGAAAATGGTGTCACAGCTCAAATTAGTGCTGAGCAGGCATGGGGCACTGGAGTCTTCAGGGCCTACTGCTCTGATGCATAGCTAAGGTGACCCAGGACACAGTCACCCACACTTCGATCAGCAGCCCCGCAGACAACTTTGGCTTCAGTTATAAATTCTAAACTCTCCAAGGCCTCCTGAAAGGACATTTGAAAAAGGGGTGGTGGTGGTGGGGCAGGGTGTGATGGGAAAGGAGTAAGAGAGACAAAGTAGCAGTTCCGAGTGGCCAGATAGAAACTGCCAGGAAAAGAGGTCAGCACAGCCTGCCCAGCATGCCTAGGCTCTTGCGAGCATTTCTTGTCTAGTCTTGGACTCAGCAACACCACAGAGGATGAAAAAGAACAAACACCTTATGAGAAGTGTCCAAAAGGCAACCAAGAAGGAAGTGGAGGATCAGAGAGGATGGTGGGGAGGGGATGAGAGGAGAGGAGCACCAATGTGCTCCAAATGAGAAATCCTGGGAAAACACTGGACAAGGACTCACAGAAATCAACTTGCAGCCCATGACTTCAAGGCTCATATTCGAAGTGAGTCTTGCTGATTGGCAGTGAGACTCGTTTAGAAAATTCATGATAGGGCTAGGGAGATGACACAGCAGTTTAGGGAGAGTACTTGCTGTTCTTGCAGAGGGCCTGAGTGGTACCCCTAGCACCCATACCAGGTTACAACCCCTCTAACTCCAGTTCCAATAGATCAGATACCCTCTTCTTCAGGTCTCTGTGGGCACCTGCAACCACACGGTGCACATACACAAAAATAAATATATAGAAGCTTCAAGATAATTCTCAAGGACATTCAGGGCAAAACTATCTGCCCTTGATTGAATGGATCTGTCGTGTGTAAGACATGCTCTATGGTCAATAGCTGCTGACCACAGCAGAAGTTCATGTGTCCGTCATAGCAACTGGTGGTTTTCCATAAATAGTAGCCTTCTGTTCCATGCTGATTTTACTAAAATTTTCCATAATCAGATCTGGGTGCCCTCCTAAGTTCAGTGACATGTCTTCAGACCTGGAAGATAAGGAAAGATATGACACAGGATTTGCAGACCAAACCTTTGGAAAGAGAAGTGTAGATGGAAGCTTCTGTCTTGCCTGGTCCCATAGCTGTTCAGTCCCAAAGAAACACACAGAGGCTAATATTAATTATAAATGGCTTGGTCTGTTGCTAAGGCTTATTACTAAGTAGCTCTTATAACTTAAACCATAATTCTTTTCTATGTTTAGCCACATGGTTTGGTACCTTTTCTCAAAAAGGCACTCTAAAATTTGCTTCCTCTGTGTCTGGCTTGGGACTGCATCTCTGTCTTTCCTCTTGCCCCACCTATACTTTCTGTCTGAGTACCAGCCAATCAGCATTTTATTAAACTAGTATGAGCTGCAAATCTTTATAGTGTACAAGAGCATTATCCCACAGCAGAGAAGTCAGTTATTCCAGACTATACTGGGGCTAATAGCACAGAGACTCAGGAGCCCAGTAAAACTGCCACAGGAGCCCAAGCGTGGCCCAAGGATGCTGTCAAAGCTCTATGAAGGAGATGATGGTTGTGGATAAGCCTCTGGGGGCAAGACAGGTACTAAGGTCAAATGAGCTGAGAGATGCCAACCACTAGTCCAGGAATACATATAAAATTCAGATTTTTAGTAACAATAAAGAGAAAGTTCTAATTTGGGGAAAAATACAAACGGACCTCTTTTTAAACTTCAGTTGTGGATAAGTACACATATTTACAGCACTGTGTCCAGATTATTTAACTAGTTCTCTCATTATCATAACACCACAGGCTTGGTTGGTCACAATTCTTAGAGCAAATAACAGAAGTGCTTGTGAGCCTAAGCAAAAGCAAAAACAAACAAAATAAAGGAAAATGGAGAAGATTGTTCCCACGAAAGGGAATTCCAGGGTAAGGATGTGGTGGAGCCTAGAAAGCTCTGCCATGGAGTGACTCTATAGTTGACCGAGGCGCTCCTTCATCGGTGTGAAAACCTCTTTCTTCGGGACTTCAACATAGACCAGGAATCTTCCAGGAGTCTGGCACAAGATTTGAGGCTACAGAGACACCCATTCCTGTAGGTTGAACAACTATTGGATTCTTGGCTCTTCTGTTGGGAGATAGCAGCTGTTTGGATATTTGGATCACAGCCTATAAGCCAGTCCAATAAATTCCCCTTAGTGAACACACACACACACACACACACACACACACACACACACACAGAGTCTATCCTATCAGTTCTATTTCTTTAGAGAACCATGAGTAACTCAATACCATTTGAAGTGGCAGCAGACTGTAGTGAACAACTTGGGAACGCTGTAAACTATGGCAAAGGAAACTCTGAGAATGATGCGGAATCCAGATCTTTCCGCAGGGAGATCAGAGTTAAATATCAGAGAAGCATGGTGATGGAGAGGGTCTGGAGTGAAGCGTGGCTGCAGGTGAAGCAGACAGAGGGGGCTGTGCTGAGGAAGGGAGGGGCTGAATATCAGCAGTCATCCTGCCCTGCGGAGTGACAGGGATAGCATCCCAAGCAGGGGACACATATGGGAACAGATCTGGAGAAGTGGGAAGAGATGCTGGTCAGAGTGAGCTTGGGAGTGACAGGAGCTGAGCAGCTTTTTCCAAAAGCTAAGTCCTTTGCCAAGCTTGATCTCACTCTGGAAACTCCTGGGATGCTGTATTAAAACTGGGCCTCAGCCCAACAACAAATTTTGACTTAAAATAAACAGTTTAATTTATTATATATTTCTCAAATTGAAAATTAACTTTCGATACATTTTGTCATGTGTTGACAAACCGATGTCCCCCTCAACTGGAATAGAATATATTTTCATAACCTCTAAAACTTCAACATGTATCTCCCTAGCCTCATTCACATGGAAACATTTGTATTCATTCTTATTGCTATTGCCTACATATTCAATCAGGTCATTGAGTTACAAACTGCGTGCATGGGCAACATTTTGAGAAATTGTAAAACTGTTTCTCTCCAGTGACTAGACAGTTTAGACACTCATGAGGATTTTGTAATGACTGCATATGCTCTACAGTGGTTGGTATATTGTTTTTAACCACTCAGCTACCTGTAAGGGAATCGTTTCATGATGGTATGGGTCTTTCCCTAAAATATCTTTGCCTGACTTTGATATCAAATATTCCTGGTTTCATAAGGCTGAATTGGAATGCATTTCTTTCCTGTATGGAAGGCATAGTTGACCTTTCTTCTTCTTCAGAAAGAATTTTATTTATGTGAGTATATGTGCACCACGTGCATGCAGTACCTGTGGTGGCCAGAAGAGGGAAGAAGATTGCCTTGGAACTGGAGTTACAGGCTGTTGTGAGCCACTCACCAAACTCAGATCCTCTTCAAGAGGAGCAAGGGCTCTTAATTGCTGAGCCAGCTCTCCAGTCCTGTGATCCTTTCATCTTTAAATATTTGACAGTGCACATGGAAGGTACCTGGGTCTGGCTCCATCTTTACCAAGAAGCCAATCCCTTCATTCCTCCATTCAGCTTTCCCCTTTTTTGTGGTGCTGGGGTTCAAATCTAAAGGATTGTACATAGTAAGCCAGCACTATACTAATAAGCTCCACCTAGTTAAGAGGATTATAACACATTAGTGACTAATTCCAAGTTGAGAATAATGCATTGGTGTTGCATTAAGGAAGGAAATAAAAGCACATCCTTTGGAATCCTTTAACCAAGAACAAGTCCAGATTAGAGTTCTCTGCTTCATGGTCTCAGTGTCTTCTGTCTGTGTATTTTATAAATATGAATCTATTGTTTACTTGAAGGCTCTTGAGAATCTGTGTGTGTGTGTGTGTGTGTGTGTGTGTATGTGTGGTGTATGTGTGTGTGTCTGTCCCTAACAAAGGATTTAACTCTGTATTTATTGAACAACACAGATATCACATGGGGAAAAATAGCATAGTTTACAGAAATCTTTAATAGAGGTCTACAAGGGCTTAAGTGACTGACTCCAACTGACTCAGACAACAAACACCATTGTTTGCCAACCATGAACCATAAGTGGATGCTTTCAACCTGTATGGCAGATTTTAGGAAGCTGCTTTCAACTTCTGCATTTGCTGCTCTCAGCAAATGATAGCCATGGATTATTCTGGGTTCAGGGGCACGGGGGAGTATATAACTTAAGATCAAAGCTATACATTAGCATAGGTGGTAAAAACTGATTACATGGGAAATCCAAGGTAAGTAAGGTTGATTGTTACATTGTCACTTAAATGCAGGCTAGAAAAAAGAGGCAAAGGGCCCAGCAGGACAACAGTCCTGTATTACTAGCTTTGGATGTGAGGTCCAGCAAAAGTTCTAGCCTTCTAGAATATAAGAGCCATTTTCCAGGACATTTTATCCACATTTAGCCCTTGGACTTTTGATACAGAGTCTTCCTCTGGAACCGGGGCTAGCCTAGAGCTTTGGATTCTTCTGCCTCAGTGCTCCCTCACGCCTGAGTCCTGGGGTCACATAGACAGGTCTTCATTGCAGACAGGCCTGTTGCTCCACTCCTGGCAAGAGTGAGCCTAACCTAGCTGGCCTTTACCATTTCTGCACTTCACAGGGTGAGAGGGCATGGGGCTGGGGACAGCAGCTTTGCTTACAGCTGGGTGACTTCTCTTGATTCGCCCTTTCTCTACCTCACGGGGGTCACTGGGAATTGCGGGTCTCCTCCACAGGCATGAGTGACTCCAAGCAAGTAGACTCCAGGCCCTGAGCTTTAACAGTGCTCTGGGTAAGGAGGGGGCAGGGTGCTACAGAAAGGACGTCTGTGTGACCACTGCTGGCACCATGCCTGAAGAAATCTAAATAGGGACCTAGATTTGGACGCCTCTGGTATTTGTTATGATTTATGTTCTTGTTCTAATTACTATTTTTAATGAGAAATGTTGTTTGGGTAAAATTGTAGGCCTCCTTCCTCTAGTGGATCTCCATAGTGTAAAGACAGTGCCTCTGACCCTGGGTCTTCCCAAGCCGACTCTGCAGCTCAGCCCTCAGCATCCTCCCTAGGACCTCACCAAAACCTCAGCATGGTCCCCTCCCATAGGCCCAATAAGACCTCAAAATGCCCCACCTTCAGACCCTCGCTGCCTTTGGTATGCCCCTACAAGTTCTTTCCAGTCCTTAACATGCCTCTCAGGCCCTCCCAGCCTTCAGCAATCCCTCTAAGCTCTCCCAAGACTTTAAAATGACCCCCAAAGTTATCCAAGACCTCAGCATCCCCCTCAGTAGGCCCTCCCTAGCCCTCAGTATGCCCTCACTAGGCCCTCCCCAGCCCTCAGCATGCCCCAAGCCTTCCCTAGCCCTCAGCATGCCCTCACTAGACCCTCCCCAGCCCTCAGCATGCCCTAAGTAGGCCCTCCCCAGCCGCATGCCCGTACTAGGCCCTCCCCAGCCCTCAGCATGCCCTCATTAGGCCCTCCCCAGCCCTTAGCATGTCCTTCCCGGCCTTTGTTGGGTCCTGAGGATGCATAAATAATGGGGAACAGATCACTGAAGCCTATTAACCAGAAGCAAACTTTATTTCAGACACCACGGGGCAGAAAAACTTCTAGATAGCTGGGGCCACAGCCAGAATTCGGGCTTCTGACACTCTGACAATTGGAGGAGCCCCCAGGTGGTGGGCCAAAGGGATTTTACAACCTTGAGGTTAGGGCTTAGAGAGAGTTGGAGGAATTTTCACAATCTTGAGTTTAGGCCTTGAGCCATACTACATGCGAAGATTACAATTTTGGATTATAGGGTGTTAGTTCAAGACGTTTGTGAAAGCCTGTGGCTGCCTTCACACAGCTGCCTTCCCCCTTAGCTCATAGGAATGTAGGACTGAGGGGTCCCATAGAAGCAATATTGAAAGTTAACCTTTGTCCACAGTAGTCAGTTCCGACGTTCCTAGGGTATGTGTATAGACTATAGGCATACAGTTTTTATATTCCTGGGCTCTTTTCCATCAGTACTTCTCTGGTCAATATGGTCACCTCCCCTAGGCCCACTATGATCTCTCAGCATGCCCCACTCTCAGGCCGCTCTGCCTTTGGCATACCCCCAAGCTCTCTTCCAAACCCTTCTACCTCTCAGTATGTTTTCACCAACCCTCACCCCTAGCCCTCACTATGCCCCTAGGACCTCCCTAGCCCCCAGTCTGTCACCCAGGCCCCCATGGTATCAGAGTCCTGGGTTCCGTGAATATAAGTGAATCTTTAACCTTAATAGACCTTCTTCCCTGATTCTCTTCCTTGTTGTCGGACCCACCTTGAAGAGATGGCTTGATGATGGAGAGGGGACAGGTCTGAGCTGATGCAGTAAAAACCCTCCCCCTTTTTTTTTTGAGACATGGAGAGCAAGGATAGAGCTTAGAGAGGTCAGGGAAGGCTGTCTAGTCGAGTATGGCTGGAGTTTAGGCTGGAGGGCAACACTGGGAGAGGGAGGAGCAGGCACAGATGCAGGCAGTGGAGAGCTCCAAGGAGATCTCTGCTTAGGAGAGAGGCAGGTCCCAAGACTACCGTGTGACACCGGAGAACCGGGAATCCTGAGCTCCCTGCTCCTTCCAGCTAAGCCAGTTTTCATATTATTTTAAGTCCACGCATAGAGTGATAAATTCAAAGAGCACAAAAGTTAGGTTCTCTTGCCTTGCTTGGATTCCCGTGGATGTGAACACACACGTGCACATGCACACACCCCCACCCACCTATGCAGTTTTCCGCAGATGTTATGCACAAGTACATACCTGTTAGAGCTCCCTGCATACCTGGGGCTCTGCATTAGCTTGCGGCTCTGTATACTTAGTCTCAGGGCTGCTCTGAATTGGTTTCCACTTTGCTTCGGCTCATCTTACCCTGGCAGTGGCTCGCTCTGCTCGCCCATAGGATCCCACAGGTCTGGGTGGCCCTGCCTCACTTGGTGACCTTGTGTGCATCAGAGGGCTCAGGCAAGTTGTGCAGCTTCAGTGACTCAGTTTCCTCAGTTGCAAAATGTGATCATTTCCTTCTTAGAGGCAGTTAAGGGATTAGTAAGGAGCATGTGTGTAAAGACATTGCCCCGCAGGTTACAGAGAGCACATGGTGGCAGCTGTTATCCACCCAGGGAGATGGGAGACACGGGACAAAAGAACCACCCACCCTGACGACAGAACAGCCTGCACGTGTGTCAGTCTCTGTTCAGCCCTGCACCTGCCATCTTTCTCTGGGGTCTTCTCTGTTGTTGCTTCTCAGAGAAAGGTGGAAGTGCCAGCTACATGTCACCCAGGCAGTGGCCCACCTCTCTATGATTTAAATGCTCAGGTGGGACTCTGCTCAACCAGGAGGCTTGCCAGTAAGCACACTTCCCTGGTTCTGCCTAGTGGTTCCCTCCCACACTAGGCCACCCTCGGCCCATGGCTTTGTGTGGAAACTGTCATGCTGGGATCTCGTGTGGAGATGAAAATTAAGGGATAAATACACAGGTTTAATAATATTCTGTCATCCTGACAGGCTCCACTGCTCTTCTCTGATATTTTAATCCACTTTGCATGCTTTCGACATTAAAACTTCTAACAAAGTTTGGCCAGGAAGATAATATCATTATATAACAGCCTTGTACTGTGTCTGTGATTCTAAACACAAATTTATTTGCTTTTATCACTCTGGACTAAAGAGAAAGAAAATGAACCATTAGAGGGAAGGCTTCTGTCATCCGCTCTCTAATTCTCCCATGGAAGCCTCCTCTTTGCCTTTCATCTCCTGCCCCACACTCGCAGGCAGAGCTCTGCTGTCTGCTCCAGCGCTGCCTCTGAGGTTAATATTTCAATTCTGTTCTTCCGCCTCAGCTGTGCCGATGAATTAAACCAGTGCTGGCAGGAGGAGTGAATTAAATAAACTGTAAAATAAAACCACCACCCTTCCCGTAACCCTGTGGCAGGCTCTGTCCTCTCAGGCTAGAGAGGGTGTGGTGTGCCTGTCCCAATATGAGGGGATGAATGGTGAGGGACAGGGCAAGAGGGTAACTGAGATAATGTCCCACTGAGGAAGAGACAAAGCCTTCCTAAATGCCTTTCAGGCCTCTCATAGTTTGGAAATTTTCCCCTGTGAACGAGGAAGCCATTGCATCAGGCAGTAGGACAAGAGTGGCTGGCGGAAGCGCAGTACAGAGACAGGAACCGCGTGCAGTCCAGGGGAGAAGAATGGAAGTCGCACACGTACTGCAAGCCTAGCCCTCAGGAGGTTGAGGCAGGAGCATGGGTTCAGGTGCAGCCTGGACTATGTGGAAAGATTCTGGCTCCGAAACAAACCACAACAAAGAAGGATGGCTGGGTCTGCGTCCGAGATGAGAGCAAGCAAAGAGAGCAGGACAGAGCAGTTCAGGGTACAAGGAAGAGGAAGACACCAATATTGTATGGAGGAATCTCTGTTCCGGCTCCATTTCCCTGACTATCCCACAACAGGGAAATGGATTCTGTTTGAAAACGTCCACTGCTCCGCTCTGCAGGGACATCCGTCTCACTCCCACATACAGAACGGCTTTCTCATTCTGAGAACTTTGTGGTGGGAGACTGCAGGGTGGAGACAGTGTAGATAGAACAGAATTGGACAGAAATTTGTTCTGATGCCCAGGTGCACGGAACTCGTCTGGGCAGGGCTAGGGAGATCTTCTATTACATCGCCCCTGGATTCCCAGGTCCCTGCCTCAGAACATCTTGGATTTAGGCTCAGCTGTAGCCTGAGACAGAACACCTTCTTGACATGGGACATTTAGCTGGGCTTTGTTGCAGATGCCCTTGTTGGAAAAGTAGATGCTGACAGTTACCTCCAGGTCTGCTGTCAGCCTCATCTGAGATGTAGGAACCCCCTTCTTGGTGCCAGCCCAGCTCCAGAAGGAGCTAATTGTGGGACTGGCACTTTAAATTGAGGAGTCTCTGTTAACAACGAACAATGTCCCGGCACCCAGAATGAGTGAGAGAACAAAGCCAGCAAGTTCAGTGACTGAGAAGACGGCCCAGTGTTGAATATGTGCTGGCCCTTGAGTCAAGGCCTGATTTTCTTAATGATGGTTAGAAGCTGACTGTTGTCTGTAAGTTTTGCTGGTAATTACTATCAAATTCAGACACTTTCCACAGAGAGAGCTGGTTTGGGCCCCAGAGCCTCCATCCATTGTGTGACCTTGCTCTTGGGAATCTTTCCCTACTACTGGGTTGCTTTGTCCAGCCTGATATGAGG
>JAQHUG010000381.1:1316013-1329686 GCA_028555095.1 Dicrostonyx torquatus | reverse complement strand
ATCAAATTCACAGGTTTCTCTATTTAATTTATCTTTTAAGGGCACTTCTTCTGTCTATGAGTGCATTCCCCTGCCCCCAATCTGTGCCTCTTTCTTTGTTCAGTGTCCCTGAGACTTCCTCTTGTACATGGCACTTAACTGTCAGTCAGGAATGCTCCCACAGTTCACCTCTGTAAGTCCTCTGAATAGAGCTCTACCCCCCCAAAGCAGCAGCAGTAAGAGGTCTGGGGTTTTGGTGATGATCGGTGGGGGGCATTGCCTGATGTCCTTTTACCTCTGCATCCTTTCCTACAGAGGGAGCAGTAACAAGGTACCATTTTGGAAGCGGACAGCAGCCCTCACTGGCCAATTGCACCTGCTGGTCCCTTGATCCTAGTTTCCAGTGCCTACATCTGTGAGAAGCAGATTTCGGGGGTTTTTGTTTCTTTGTTTGTTTGCTTGTTTTTTAAAGTCACTCAATATTTGGTGACAGCAGTATTACAGAAGCAACCTAGGAAAGGGTTTGACAAGTCTCTCTTAGTTATCAAAAGCAGGCAAACTGAGCCGGTGTGCAGAGCTCAAGAGCATCTGCTGGGATCGGTGATGATTTGGGACTAACTGGGAACCTTCTTGAATGAAACACAATGAGTCATTTCAGACTGGTGGGAGTCTTGGGAACTGGTTTCTGATGTAATCGGAAACCAACAGAGAACAGACCCATTCCTGGTTCTAATTCTTCCTCACAAGAGACTGCTTCTTGGGTAAGTCTGTGCTCTCTGGGAAACACTGATGTCTGTGAAGTCACGTACAGACATCACCAGAAAATCTCTTGATCTGTTTCAGAATAGATATTGGCACAGCTACGGGGAGTCTGATGGCCATGCCCCCTATCTTTACAGGTTCTGGGTGTTTGCTCTATGATAATTTATGTAAATAAACTCAGGATGAGGGCAAGACCCCGTTAAAGGCCCCAGGGCAGACCGTAGAAACACACAGCATGCCATGAATGCTTATGTATTTTAACAGTGGTTTTGAGTTTGAAAACTGTACCATTGAGGACATAGTAGAGGGGATTCTACAACAAGGCTAAGTTAACTTCCCAGCTGAGCTATTGACTGTGACCTTGGGAGAGTCATTCACCATTTGCCTTTGCTTCTGGGGTGAAGTTGAGAGCACCTATGTCAGAGTCAAGTTGTTCAAATAAATGAATTATTTGAACAGTGCCTGGTGAATAGTGTCAGTCCCTTCCCCTCTCTGTTGGCCTGGGTGATGGTACTGCAAAGGGTCTCTCATCTTTTAGAAGGATGTTGTAAGTAAGCCATTCTCTCCTTCCTCCTGGATGAGGGGCCTGCTTTTCCATTACTGATCTCTCAGTCTCTGGAGGGCTGTGCATTTTCCCTGCAAGTCGGGGAGAGGACCAGGGAAGGAGAAGGATAAGGCTTGAGGTGATGGTGATGGGATGAAGATTCAGTGCCTCCTAGGGAGGAAGGAGAGAAGGTAAAAAGATGGTAAGCGCAAGACAGGAAGACAATGTTCAGGCTTAGGGGATAACTTTGTGAGAAGGGTCTCTCCTGGGAAGATCTAGGAGGTTGCCCCAGCAGAGGCTGAGAGCAATGACATGTAAACACACCAGAATAGCAGGGAAACCTATTCCTGACAGAGCTCATAAAGAACTTTTCAGGTCCCCCATCTTGAGCTACACCAGTCTAACTCCCTTTGCTTTGCTCTGCAATGCAGCTACTGCTTAGAGATGCATGCTGGTATCCAGTACCCCGCCTCTGGATAGTTTCCAAATGTACGCTGCCCTCACACCTGCACATCTGCTCCTGGGTCATTAGCTCTGTGACATGCCCACTCCTTCATAAAACTCCAGGACACTGTGAATTGCCAACAGGGAAGGCTTCATCTATTCCTGGTGGTGTGATTCTGGAGTTGTAATGGAAAACCCTTGTCACTGGGACAGTCTGTACAGACCTCTTCCCCAGTGACACATTCAGTTCTTGGTCTTGATGGATCCAGCATGGGAGTCCAGAAGGGGTACTTGACCTCTGCAGAGACCTTGAAAGAAAAGTGTCACCTTCAATTTAAAAGGTGACAGTGGAATCAGTCCATAATCATTTGGTCTCATACCCAATACTGCTATTTGGGCAAAGCACTGTGCTAACTGGGGGATGTGAAGAGGCTGTTCTTCCCTTCTTGGTGGGTATGAAGCAGAGGAGGGCAATGCCAGGACTCTAATGCCTTCCTGTTTGCTTCTCTTATTCCATCTGGGCCCCAGCTCATGGGACACTACCACTCACATCTTTCCTCCACTACTTCCTCCTTGCTGGAACCACCCTCACAGACTATCCAGAGAGGTGTACCTCACCAATCTCTTAGGTGATTCTAAATCAAGTCCAGATGACAATTAACATCTATGATAAATACTTTTTAGTTGGGTGTGGCTGTGCTCACCTCTAATGCCAACCCTTGGGAGGCTGAGGTTGAAGGATCAGGAGCTTTATTTAGGTCATCCTCAGCAAAATAGCTAGTTCAAAGTCAGTCTATGCCATACGCAACCCTGTCTGAAAAACAAAACAAATAAAAAACAATAAATCAAAAACTAACAAAAAAATTAAACCATGTATTTGTACACAAAGTGCAAATTTTAGCTGGGTGGTGGTGGTGGTGTATGCCTTTACTCCCAGCATTTAGAATTAGAGGCCAGTGAGTTTGAGGCCAGTCTAGTCTACAAAGCAAGTTCCAGGATAGCCAGGAGTACACCAAGAGACCCTGTCTCTGAAAACACACACACACACACACACACACACACACACACACACACAAGGAAAAAAAGGGGAAGGAGTTCAAGATGTAAATTTCAATTGTCTTTATTCCGTGAACAATGCATTATACGGTGTTTGAGATACAATAGGTGTTGCCACCTACAGATGATTGAAGTACACAGGAGGATACATGAAGGTTAGGTACAAACACTGTCATGTGGCATAAGAGACTCAAGTATCTGTGAATTTTCATGTCTTCACATCCTGGAATAAGTCCCCTGTGAATACTGTGGAGCAATTTGACAATGAAACACAATATCTAGCCTTGAAACGTCTGCCTATTTGATCTTCTTCAATTTTTCTTCCCTCAAGCTTTGACCCAGGCTCCAAAATTCAGAAATCAAAGGAATAATATCCCAGTCCCACCGACTTCTCATTCTTCAAGTATGAAGTGGGGACAGATAGCACCCACTGTGCACAGAAACCTGTGTTATCCCCCAGAGGCTCCTGAGGTAGACCCCTTATTTGTTTCTGTTCTCACTGTTACTTATTACAGTGTCTGAAGGCACCTGTTGTCCACCAGTGCAGTGCAAGCAAGACAAATGGAGCCCCATCCTGGAGAGGACATCCCCTGGGTAGTGTGCAGACTACAGCACACAAGAGCTTGGGATCTGAGATGTGGTCAGAAGCATGTTTTGAACACTTTAATCTCGTTACCTTCTTTCCACGAGCTTCATAAACCATCTCTATGCAGCTTTCCAGGATGCTGCTTAATCTGAGCCTTCATCTTCACCTTGGGGCTTGACCTCCACCTCCATCTTGACTGACAATCTCCTGTCATGTTCCTCCATGTGCACCCTCCACAGCCCACCCCATGGAATCAGGTGCAGATCAAGCTGTCCAAACTATGCCGAGGAGCTTTTGAGTAAATTCAAGTCCGGCATCATCTGCAGCTTTTGCAATTCTAGGAGCGATGAATTTCTCATTTATATTAAATATGGAGCCATTCATATATGAAGGAGGAGAGCCAACACAAATTATAACTGACATGGTTACTGAATTCACAGCTATTGATTCTGACAAGCTGGGTCCATTCACCAAGGTCTCTGCCTGTGAGCATGGTGAGCCAAGCTCCCTGTGAGGATGGCAGTGGGGTAAGAGCTATGAAATCTGGGCAGCTACAGTGGTTTTTTTTTCCTTCCTTCAGGAGCTCTTGATCAAAGGCTTTTCAGAGACCGGTGGGAAAGCAGAAGGAATGCTTAGATACTGTGCAGGGACAAAGGACAGCACCCTAAATAGAGAAAGGCTGCCTTGCAGGGAGTTGTTGAAATACACAGCCAGTTACAGTGTGTTTATAGGGGAGATGAGGTTGCCAAACATCAGGAGAAACTGATGATACCGGAGAGAGGAGATGAGGGGATCGGGACAGACACGGGCATTGGTCTACTGTATAACTAGGAGAGGAGGCTGGCAGGATGAGACCAGGAGGCAGGAAGCTGGACTAGTGTATCGGGCCTTGGCTGGCAGGTATCTTCTTGTCCTAGCACCAGCTCTGATTGGCACAGACACGGTGTGACATTGCCTTTCCAGCTGTGACTCGGACTTCTGCGTCTAACCCTGTAGCGCCAGCCAGCTAGGGCTGTGCTCAGCAGTTGCACATGGAAAGCATTCTGTCATTAATGCCTGCAAGGCCACATTTAACCTGTGAGCGTGCAAGCGTGTGAGGTCAGTGCATTTGCTTCCACACAGAGGACCCTGACCACAATAAAGAAAATTCCTCAGAAGGCTCCCGATGGAGTGTGCCCAGTCTCTATACAGTGACACACTCAATGGTAGGAGTGTGTGCAAGAGAAAGAGGTTGCTCAATGCATGGGAAATGTGAGGCAGAAAAAATGCAAGGAGAGTCTGTGGCTTGATAGAACTCCCAAGGATCTGCACCAGTGACCTACGTCATATAGCTAGGTTCCACCTCCTAAAGTTTCCAGAACCTTCCAAAATAGCACTACCCACCAGGGGCCAAGCAGTTAATACATGGGCCTGTGGGAGACATTTTAGGTTTAATGTGAACATCTTCACTCCCACCTCCAGATACCATCCATTCATTTCCCCAGAGTGCTCATCTCCCTCACAGCCAATCCCAATTGTCATCTGTGGATGATGGAGAAGGCACTACAGTCTGCCTTCCCTGGATGTTCCAGTGCTTAGTGCACTGCCTGGCCCCACAGAGATGCAGGTACTCCCTGCTCTGTCCTAATGTGCACTGTGACCATGAAGAAGGTGTGGAGCTAAGGGATCATCTGAAGAAAAGCCTCCACGGAGCAACTTGTTGCTGACTCCTGATGTGTCTTGCACTGCCTCGCTCTCTTGTTTCTCAAGTGTGTTACTCAGTGTATTGGTTACTTCTATTGCTGTGATGAAACACCATGGCCAAAGGCAACTGAAAGAAAGAGAGTTTATTTTAGCTAGTGGTACCAGAGTGATAAAAGTCTGTCATGGTAGGAGGTGTGGCAGTCTGGGCAGGAAGCTGCGAACCTGTCTCATCAAATACAAGCAAGAAGAAGAGAGGGGGACCTGGAAACTGCACAGGGCTTTTAATCTCAGTGCTGCACCTGCCATGTCCTCCTCAGGACCAAACCACCTAAATCTTCCCAGGCAGTACTACCAACCAGGAAGCAAGTGTTCAAACACTGGAGCCTATGAGGGGCATTTCTCATTCAAGCCACCATACTCAATGTTCCGTCACTGGCACAAAACGCTTGAGGTGCCCATCTTAAAAGGAAGAAAGGTGTAATTTAGTTCCCGACTTAGGTACATGACCTCATGGCCACAGAGCTCCAGAGAAAGCAGGAATGTTAAGCACGCAGGACTGTCTTTCCTATGGGAAAGATGAAAAACCTGCTCTTCCATCCAGAAAGCTGAGAAATGGAGATGATCAGCTGCCTGGTGACCTGCATTATCTGTTGGGCCAGGCCACATCAAGTGCCAATAACCAGGACTAGAGGTGACTAGTAATCTAAATGACTCTTACAGCCAGGGGCTTCCCAAGTTCCCACAACCAGGATTGGAGGGGGCTAGCAGCCCGAATGACCTCTACACTATCAGTATGACTGAGACCAGGCCAGATCATTAAGCTAATACAGATAGACTATCTGTAGAACCCATCTTCTTGGAAGAAATGATATGTACCTGAGTTGAGATTTAATGTAATTATGCTTCCTTGTGCACTGGGGATTGTATTACACCAGCAAACTCCCCCCCCAGTTTTAAGGGGCTTCAGTAATCAGGAATAAACCATCCAAAGTCTGATCCAGGTTGATGAAGTCAGTCTGCACTGGGTTTTTATTCCCATCTCTTTGTGAGGTTCTGTGTGACACCTGCAGGAATCCCCTCACTCAAATGACCTAACTTTCTTACACTGGTCCCCATTTTCCAAAAGATCATTCTCCCCAACATAGCACACGCTCTGCACAGAGTTTCAGTATGTGAGCCTTGTGGGACATGTATAGTCTACACTAAACATTAGGATGAAAATGCAGACTATATAAAGGTCCACATTTTAACACATTGGGTGACAAATCTATTTTAATACTTTGGGGAATCAACAATATCATGGTTGAGGGTCACATTTGACCCACAGTCCTCTGCTGGTAAGCTCTGCTGTGGTGTTACAAGGTTCCTGTAAAGGCCGACCTGTCTTGCTCACCTGGTTGCTCAGCGATCACACACTTTCAGGACAAGGAGATCTGGGAGGGAATCTAACTGATTAATTTTCCACTATTTGTACATGCATACATCCAAGATGCCAAAGACGGTGCCGTAAACCTGTCTTGGATAATTAACCTTTTTGAGAAGCAAGCATGTTCCACACTTCGTATCCAAGAAGGCGAAATGTAGCAAGTGGCTGTAAATAAAAGAGATGGAAAGCCTGGTTGCCTTTTCCAGATTTGTTATGGCGGATCATAGCTAATTAATTCATAATGCTATTGAATTGATACCATGTCATTCGTGTTCATGCAAATTGCCTCATAACTCATGTTAAAAGACAAACAGTGAGCAGGCTGAGCCTTCAGGAAAGCAGCTGTTCAGAGAAGACAAAGTAAAATGGCTATGGATTCATGCTTCCACAGAAAATGCAGTGTGGGTGCTTCCTTTGGAAACTCCTACAGCTGATAACTTGGCCATAAAAACTAAAAATCCACTATGGAGCAAGTGAGTAGGTGTGGGTTCTCTCCACCCTGTGTTTAAAAGTAGCTTTATGGGATCAGTCAAGTAGAGAATTACGAGGGACCCTTGCTCTCCAACTTGGCTGTTAGTGGCATACCTGTTGGGGTCGTTCCTGGCCCATCCCCAATGAGGCATGAAGGTTTCTTCTCCCAGCCGGACTGTTGCTTTCTGAACAAGCCTTCTCCTGCCTTCGCATCCTGCAGACTCGGAAGTCATTCAATCATCTATGCACTTACTATTCATTCAGCTGTGTGCTTTGTGGGGACATAATGGGGAACAAAGGCAATAAGATGAACAGAGCTGTGTTTCTCACAATCGAACAGTTAAGCACTATCTTTGCTTTGGAGTACGTGGGGTAGGCAGGAGTCACACTTAGAATCATTACAGTGCTAATCTGACTGCAGCAGACTCCTGGAGCCTCATGGTTGCTGCCCAGAAGACCACAAAGGAATAAACACCATTGGCTCAAATGGTGATGAGCTCAGTAAATGAAAAGAGAATGAACAAGTGAGAGTGACAAGGGTTATGGAGCCTGAGAAAATCACTTTAAATTGTCAGTGGGAAGCTCGAAGGAGGTCTGGGATTTAACCTGAGAACTTTGCAGCAAAAGGAGCCCAATCGTGTGATGCCCAGATTGGAGAAGAAACAGCTGGGGCAAGGTTCCTGAGGCTGGACTGAGTTTGGCATACTAGGAGGATAGATTGTTCCCAGGAAAAAAGGCACAGTGGGCAAGTGCTGAAGATTCAGAGTAGTGAGCAGGGCAGTGGGGCTCAGCTAGAATTTTAAGTCACTTTCCTCTATAAATTATAGGTACCCGTAAAGAGATCATTCCTTCTTTTCTATTCTTTTTTTTTAATAAAAGGTTTATTTTTCTTTTACATATATGTTTTTGAATGCATGCATGTCTGTGCACCATGTGCATACAATGTCCACCCTGGCGAGAAAAGGGCATCAAGTCTCCTGGAACTGGAGTTACAGATGGTTGTAAGCCACTACGTGGGACTTGAACATGGGTCCTCTGGAAGAGCAGAAAGTGTTCTTAACTGCTGAGTCACCTCTGCATTCTCCTATTCTTTCTTATGTTGTCAAATTAGAAGCAAATGAGACTGGCTCTTTTTGTTACGTCTGAAAAGGAGATCGATTTATTTGCATTTCAATTTCAAAAATAATAAACAATCTTAAAGTTGTCAGATAGTATAGAAAAGCATATAGAAGAAAGTAGAATATTTGTTGATAGCTCTACTGTGCAAAGATAATCATTGTGAACATTTTGTGTGCACCTCAATAAACCATTTTGTGTGTGAAGACAAGATGAACTTGACAAACTGGTGTGGTGGTGCATGCCAACAATGCGAGTGTGTGGGAACTAGAAGCAGAGGGAGCTTACAATTAGGTGCACCCTGAACTACATGACAAGGCTCTATCTCATGCCAAACAGAAGAGGGGAGAAGACACAGCAGGTACACAAGTGAGGTGACTTACTTGACACTGAGCCTGATGACCTAGTGACCTGCACGGTGAAGGGAGGGAGCTGCTTCCCAAAAGTTGTCCTCTGACTTCCACATACATATTGCACGCATTTGGTTACACACATGTGTAAGTGCACAGGGATAAATAAAATGTAAGAAAAACATTAAAATAGCATTGATCATACCATTCTGTGTTCTGATTTTAAATGATGGCAAAGGCATTTTATGAACACTCTTCAAGCCATCTCTACATAGTAGACATCCTACCATTCTGAACATTACTGTGATGAAGGTTTTGAATATCCATTCCCATACACTTGTCTGGCGGTTTGTGTCAAACACATCCTTACAACAGTGGCTAGGTCAAAGACTTTAGCTGTGAAGGACAATTGTAAAACTCCACCTAAAGAACCCTGTGGGGCCTTGTGAGACAGTAAGTCAGAACTCTAGGGACAACTCTGCTGACTCCAGGCTCCATCCGCCTTGGCCAAGGCCTAGGACTCTTTGTGGCCATGTCAGACTATGTCCTTTTGGATCTGAGTTGTCTTTCCAGAAATGTGCAAGCTGATGT
The DNA here is from genome assembly GCA_028555095.1 of Dicrostonyx torquatus. Classification (NCBI taxonomy): domain Eukaryota; kingdom Metazoa; phylum Chordata; class Mammalia; order Rodentia; family Cricetidae; genus Dicrostonyx; species Dicrostonyx torquatus. The sequence goes on along the minus strand of JAQHUG010000381.1, from coordinate 1,320,678 downwards.
ATGGTTGGGTATTTGGCCTTATTATGAGACAAAGAAAACTACAGGAGAAGGTAGTCTGGCGTGAAACCTGACCTCTGTAACCTTAGATGTTTATTCTTGCTTTCCTGAAAGAGATTTTCCAAGAGTACCCACCCCTTCCAGATCATCCTGGGCAGCACTTCTTCCTGCATGAGCTCACAAAAGACTATACGTCTCCCCTAGATGTATCTGTCCAGGGCTGAGATGTCCGAATGTTTCCACATGGAAAACTGTGGCAAACACGGTGGCAGTGTCACCATTGCCTCCTTTTAGGCCCTGTAAAGTCTCCCTTGTACTCTCTCCCAGACCCTTGGTGCCTGTCACGGGTTCTGCCTCCCATCGAGGATTCACTGGTACGTTACCTCAGGAATCCAAGAGGCAGCATCAGCATTTGCTGATGTGTTTTTCGCCAGTGTACACTTCCTGGGCTCATCAATATGTGTAAAGTACCCACTGTGGATTAGCTAGAAGGGTCTCAGCTGTTCTTACAGAACTGTGGGCAGAGCAATACTTGTGAAGGGAAACAAAAGGATCCAAGAGTCTGTCTGCACCCTAAGGAGTTGATTTAGTGGAGAAAACAGAGGAGAATGCGAAAGTGCCAGAACCTAAATGAGAGTGTCAGCCATTCATCCTCCAGGAGTGCAGAGGAGGCCGATGGGGAATAACAAATGATGGAGAGAAATACTAATTGACACACACCAGCTTCGCCAGAGACTGCGTGGCGTGTTCCTCTTCTTGTTTGCTCTACACACCTTGTAGCCCCTTCTGAGCATGAGAACACTAATCAAGGAAACATGAACTAAGGGAGAGTGGCTGGAGGACATGGAGTTTGTGCAGGAGCTAGGCCCGTAGTCCAATGACGAAGGACCCTCAGAGGCCTAGGATGGGATGGGAAGCTTCAGCCTGTGGGTCAAGTCCCCAGACACCCTCCAACCTCACGCCTTTCGCCGGCGCCATCCGTCTAGCTCCAACATCAGCAGGGCAAACCATCAGTTATTCAGACTGGAATTGGACAAATTTAATTGCAAGGAATTAAATAAGTTGTAGATCAATACTTTCTGAATGATCAATTCATCATTCCCCATAATTAAAACGACAGATGCTTAATACCACTCACTTACATTTTATTGTGCAGATTTCAACTTCAGAGCTTTTAGGTGATTGCATTGATTGTGGCTATACCTACCACACCTGGAAACCAGATAATTGATAAATCAGCACACCTTGTTATAGGATGCCCGGTTTAATGAACATGGCCTCAACTAAGAAGGCCGATTGCATCCAGTTTGGGATTCTTCCAGGATGTTGGAAGTTGGACATTGGGCATGGCATGGTTCACTCTTTTGTGAAAGAAGATTCTAAGAAAAATAGACCAGGTGACTGGGCTTATAGAGTAGGCAGGTGGATGAGCTCGGGTGGTTCTTTAAATTTTCATTTCAACTTTCATTTTCGTCACACATATCTTACAACCTAACTTCTGCTTGGAACGCTTAGCAAATTGTTCCTAGGAGTCCAGGATGAAAGGACCTTTGGCTACACACGGGCACTGCCTTCCTTATTACCTTGAGCAACTAATTAAACACCAAGCACTTTGCAGTCTGCTTCCCCAAGTCCATCAACTTTGAAATAAGTACAAATAACCTACAAACTGATGATCCCAGCAGCCAGGCTGAATTTAATTTCCATTTGTGTTCCCTAGTCATCACTACAATAGGGGAATGATGACTTGTGACTGTGTGTGCAGATCCTGCACAGCCCCTGGATGGGTGTGGGCTCCTTTTTGCTTTTCTTCCCTAGGCTCGAGGTCTGCAGGAACTATGATTTGAAGCACACATTGAAACTTCATTCCCAGTGTAACTGAAGCACAGGGATTTGTCTGAGAGGTGATTAATCCTTTGAGACAGATCAACACTTTCCTTATCATAGTTTTCCTGTGCTTCTGCTTCTTGATTAGTGATAAGAGACGCTTGCTCCACGGAGGTGGCATCTCCTGGAATGCCTCTTCTTCACACAACCCTGTTCTCTTTAACACAGTCCCTTCCATGTGAAGGTAATCACCACACTTTGACCAGAAAGATTAGCTTTTCAACCTTTAATAGTGTGTGCTAAACCTCTTTACTTTATAAGGTTCCCAGTCTCAAATATTTTTGTAATAATAACACAAAATTAATAATGATGATGATGATGGTTATAGTAATGAAAGATAGGCCTTAAATTATCTTGGAGACTTGGGAAGCCTGAACCTCCCTGCTAGAAAGAAGTCAGCTAAGTTCTTCTCTGCAAAAGTGGGATTTAGGCATCAGAGTTTCAGGATCTCAGCCTCTCTTAAGTTATAGGCAAAGTTTCTATAAAATCTTGAAGCTGAGATTGAGCTGAGTGTGTCTAAAAGTTTATGCTTGAAAAAAGGAAGGTATATAGCTCTGAATCCCCTGGGCGGGAGGACAGAGTCAGGAAGGGGAACATTATTACATCATTCCCATCATTCTTTGGCATCTACAAGGCTTCTCAGGCTTTAACAGAGGCACACCCTTCCGTTTTACCCCTCCCTTGGCGTGTTAAATATGCCATCAGAACACCCTCTTAGAACCATCTTTCCCAGAATACAAAGAGGAAAATGTTCCGAGGCTTCCCGTGACCATGGGCTCCCTCACCTTCCATCCGACATTCTCACAGTCATCGTGAGGATGCTGTGAGGAGATGCTGAGTGGCTACCCTCTTCTCTAGCGTGACTCAGTCAGTCACCACGTAGATCCTGAGTTCTTCAAGGTCATGCCCATGTCCCCAGCCTCTAGCCATGATCTGGCACCTCAAGGTTGCTTAACAGTCATTTTATAAACAAAACCATGTTGGAAACCTTTCCTGGGACACAAACTTCTTACCTGTAAACCAAGAAAATGGTTGAAGGAAGTGATTTTAGAGTTCCCTTTAGGTGGTTTCATCTCATGCCAACCCAGGAACTCCTTGCCCACACTCTGCTTGTTCTTTCCCTCTACAGGACATATAACTCTTGGATAGGCTATGTATTTTTTCCCACCGAGCCTTCTCAGCTGGAATGCAAAGCCAATGCTATAGCCATTTGTCATTGTCTATATTGATTTATCCCCAGGGATAGGCACACACATGGCCTAAAGAAACCACCATACCTAACCTATTGAATGAATGAAGCAATCCATATTTCCAAATGAGGAAACTGAGGCAGAGTGCTTCAGTGACATACTCACGTGACATGTACAGCAGGTGATGGAGTTGGCCTCAGATAGAGGCAGCCTGACTCAGGAGCCCAGGCTCCTAGCAAGTGTTCTGTACTAATGAGCTCAATTAACTGGCTGAGTTTTTCAGGGGATACATAATGTAATTTAGGTGTTAAAAATGGGGGAGTTTGTGGTGCTCTTGCTGTAGTTTGCTTGGCAAGAGATGGATGTGTGGCTGATAGGGGAAACTGATATGATTTTCAACAAAGCCCGCAAATTAATCATACTTAATGAATGTGACTAATGCTTTGAAGGAAGGAACGATTAAAATATTAGCTCGTCTGAACTTCTCCTCCCTGGATAATATCTTCTCCTCCCTAGGGTTACCATATTTCAGAGGTAGGGGCAGTGAATTACGGAAATGGAGCTTATGGGACAGAAATGCATTTTAAATGGCTTAAATTGGGAACATTCTGTGCCGTTCTCAAGCGGCTGTCAGTCTTCACATCTCACTGCTCAAGCGAGGGACGTGGGCCGGGGAGGTGGAGGCTGAAGCTGTCACATAGCTGGGGACTGGAGCTGGGAAGCCAGGCATTTCCCTGGGTAATGGTGTGGAAACAAGAGACAGGCGTGGGCCCCATCACAGGGATGCAGTTGCCATTCTGTGTAGGCGCAAGGTGACATGAAAATGGCCAAGGAGGATTGTGCCCCAGGGTGGGCCTCACAGGCTCTGCTTGTTATCCAGGCCCACAGATAGAAATGTTAAATTACCAGTGAAGGGACACCAGAGGAGAATCCTAACAGGGTCCTTAGAACTCACTGCCCCACTCACACCATCGGCTAGGTAAAAGCTTCTCAAAATACACCTCATGGTCTTGGGACCAGGTGGGGCAGTGTGTCTTACTTTTCATAGAAGTCTCAGTGAATAGGCAGGACATGACTGAATGAAGAGGCCACAATGGAAGAGGACACAGACCTGCAAACAGGATCTTCTCTGGCTGATGGCATCCCCTGGCCTTTTTTTGGGTGAAGACCCAGGTTCAGTTTGACTGGATCTCCAGATTTTGAAGACAGAGCAAATGTGTGTTAATTTCATACCACTGCTGCAGCAAAGACTGTGGCTTAGAACAGGACAAGCTTTTTGTTTTATAATTGTGGTCAAACCCTAAGATGTGTCTGTAGGACTGGGTTTCTGCTGGCAGCTGGAGTGGAGATATTGTTCTCAGGTCTTTCCAGACCAAACATTTACATTCCTCAGTCTTAGAAACTCCTCCTCCAAACAGGTTTACATTATTTCAAGTTATGTTGAGTCATTTGGATGTGTGTGTACATGTATACTCATGCATTCTCATCTAGGTAAGAGGATAGCTTGCAGGAATTTGTTTTTTCCCTTCTTTCTGTCATATGGGTCCTAGGGATTGAATGCAAATTCTCAGCCTTGGGGGCAAGAATCTTC
>JAQHUG010000381.1:1292063-1307016 GCA_028555095.1 Dicrostonyx torquatus | reverse complement strand
TTATTTACTGGGGATTTAATTTATAATATATGCTAGACAAATACTCATTGAGCGCTACTCCAAGTCTTATTTTTGCTTTTTATTTTGAAACTGGATTTCATTAAGTTACTTAGTCAGTCTGAACTTGAATTTATAATCCTCCCATCTTCTAAGTATTAAGATGACGAATCTTTGTCATCTATCTATCTATCTATCTATCTATCTATCTATCTATCTATCTATCTATCTATCATCTATGAAAGGGTTTATTTTGGTTTATGGTTTCAGAAGAATAAAAATCCATCACAGCCCTGAGACATGGCTGCAGGCAGTCATGGTGGCTGGTACAGGAAGCTGAGCACTTAGCTTGTTTATTTTTTTGAGATGTTTATTCTCTGTGTCGTCCAGTCTGGTCTTTAATTTTCAATCCTCCTGCCTCTACCCCTGAAGTGCTGAGATGATAGGTGCTCCTCAGCAGATCTGGTTTTTATCAGTTCATTTAATCATTAAAATTTTGTGGCAGATGACACCCTCATAGAGTATAGAAGAAAGATTGAGATAGAGCAGAGACTATAGAACTAGACTCAGGGCATGACTAGGGAGCAGCAAAACTGGAATTGAACTCATGGCGTCTGGAAATGATCATTCCTCCTCTGCTTAGCTGACTGGGAGGTCATGAGTGCTTTGGAAAGGGACACTCTTTTGTTCATTCCTTCTCTACTCTGCCTCTCTCAGCATGAGTTTATGAATTAAATGACTTTGTGTAGCGCTCACACGCTCACACTGTGTGTTGTTGTGATACATGCTCTGCTAGTCCGTTTATTCAGTTGCTGCTGGGGTAAGATCGATTTTATCTGCATGGCAAAGCAAATCAGGTGACTCCTGAAGAATCAGCACCCAGTGTGGCAGCGCAGCAGAGTCCCCAGGGCTATAGGGGTGGTCAGATTTGAGCCTTGAGGAGAGACACAAGGGAAACTGGTCTGCTGTGGGATAACCATTCTGAATGCTGTAATGAGGAATATGCATTCCTCCTATTGGTTAATAATAAATAGATAATTTGGCCTATAACAGGCAGAATAAGGCTAGGCAGGAAGCCAAACTGGGAATACAGGAGAGAAGAAGAGCAGAGTCTGAGAGATGCCAGACAGCCACTGAAGCAGAGATGTACTAGACCACAGGTAAAGTCATGACCCATGTGGCAATACATAGATTAATGGAAATGGGTTAATTTAAACGCAGGAACTAGTTAATAATAAGCCTGAGCAACAGGCCAAACAGGTTGTAATTAATATTAAACTTCTCTGTGGTTATTTTGGGACTGGGAAGTGAACTGCTGTTCTTGCAAGTTAGTAGGTCACAAGGTTAGCCACTCTTTCTGCTTTTGTAATCTAGCTTGCTTACTCTGCTCAAAAAGATGACTCGGATAACTGCAAGACACATATGTTAAAATAAGTCTCTGCGTACATGTAGTCAGAATATATGTAATCTTGTGGTTTCTGCCTTTATAAGCCCTGCGCTATTGTGGCTAACTGCTGCACCTTGGATATCCTAGATCTTGGGATGTCGTTCTGGTGTCAGGTACCAATACCAGTACCCGAACAAAAGCCTCTTCTTTGTTAAATATACTCATACATTTGTTAACTATATGATCAGACTGTAAAAAAAGTGAAAAGCGTCTCTGGCATTTGTCAAACAGCTGAAAGGTTTCTTAAGAAAATTAGTGGCTTACCACCCTTGTAAAAGTATTTTTCCAAAACAGGCAAATAGTTTAGAACCACAAGCCAAAGCCTTTTATTGTTATCATTTGCTGAGCTTGTAGTTTAAGTGCATGTTAAAAATCTCTCTGGGGAAACACAGGGGAGTAGCACTGTGACTGGGCTTGAGCAGACATTTAACTGAGAGAGTAAGTGTTCTCTACAGTAGCATCTCATTCACTAAGATTTCCAAAGCTTATCTGCTCACTTACACAAGTCCAGAAGAGGCTAAGGATTTCCCCATCCTTAAGTGATATTTCTGTAACTGATTTTAAGGTTAGAGCTAAATCCAGCACCTTTGGTTAATATAGCCTGTGCAACTTACTTAGAGCATAGTTTTGCACCATGGCAATTTCCTGGAGTTTTCTTGGTGATGTAGCCTAAAAAAGAGTGACCAGTCTACATAGGGAAAGATAGAGGATTAGATTTTGTCACCAAATCTCTGAATGAGAATGGCATTCTATTCATTGCTCTCAATGACCTTGTGTTCTAATTAAGTATAGCAGTGATGGGTAATGTTCTGAATGTCAGCTGTGAACCTGGCTCCTTCATATTGAAGAAAGAACCTGTCCTTCATATTGAAGGGACACATCTCTCTAGTCACTAAAGCTTAATATAACTCAGGCAGTGCCACGCAAAAGTCATTCCTGCTTGAATTCAGAAGACAGCCTCCTCTGTCAGGCTGGCATTTGGTAGGATGATAAGATGCCATGATGGCACTTGGATTCTCCAAAGCTATAGCTGTGAATTGTTAGGTCTGGGTCTCAGATTCCCTAATGAAACCACAGAGTGGGTTTTCTGATGCAAATGCAAGAAGGTCTTTGTTTAGCAAGCTTAAGCTGGAACCCCAAACCTCCAGCACACTAGAGCAGCATGTAAGAAGAGAATGTGGCCCCAAGTTCAGAAAAAGACAGGTTTTTAAAGGGGAAATGCCTCAAATAAGGGGGAAAGTGTCTTGGCATTTTGGGATTGGGTAAAAAAGGCTAAAGAGTAAGATTTCTGAAAACATTGGTCAGTTTTTGTGAAATCCTAACAAAGAACCGTACATTACTGACAAGGTATCTGCGAGAGCAGGATGTCTTCAGAAACATCTGGTCCTCCTTAACTTTTACTGTCCCACACCTTAATTGGCTACCCATTTTTAAATTTCTCTATCACAGCATGTTCATGGAACTGAGGTCAATCCTAGGTCACCAGTTGTCCTAAAAAAAAGTCCCATCTTTTAAAACGGAATCCGTGAAGTCAGATTTCAGTTAAATCTCAGGGTCTCACAGAGTCTCAGGTTGTAACTATGTCCTGGTCCCCTCCGAAAACGATTGGGCTTTTTCAAGAAAATACAGAGTAATTTCTGTAGGTTTTGTCCTTGTTCATGAATATTTGTAGTTTCCCTGAAGTTACTGAAAAGTCATGTGAAAAGGAGGTGAAATATTTTGTGTTTAATAGAGAGAGTTAAAGAGGAAGATGAGGATCAGGCAGCATTGGAGACCAGTGTAGAATTCTCCTTATCAGAATGAAGTAATATTTCACAGAATCTCTCTTTTTGAAACAACATATTTTCTAAAACATCTTTTATTTTTAAAAGGAAACCTTCTGTAACACAGAAACACACAGACACAGACACAGACACACACACACACACACACACACAGAGAGAGAGAGAGAGAGAGAGAGAGAGAGAGAGAGATTGCCTTTCTGGAACATACTTAAAAGTTATATCAGTAAATTTAGTTCTATCAGTAAATTTATCCATTGGTCAGATATTTAAAGAGGATCTAAGAGAGAGGACATATTGCTTCCTTTTACTTCATTTATATAAATGCCTACATTCATGGATGTGCTTCCTGTGTGTGACGTGCCCACTGGGGCCAGAAAAGGGAACCTGAGTTAGGTTTCCAGCATCCACAATGAATAGCTCCCAACTGTAACTTCTTTTCCAAAGGAACTGATACCCGCTTCTGGCTTCCATAGGTACCTGCTTAAACATGGCACACGCACACCCATGCACACCTACATACACACATGAATAAAAAGAAACATTTTTTACAAAAGAATGATACTTACTTGCATTTAAATTTTTTATTCATTTTAACCAGTTCTTTGAGAGAACACTCGAGGGTATAAGGCAGGCCTTTACCATAATAACATAATTACAGGCCACCTACCAGGCAGACTAAGTGAGTTTTGAGACCTTTGCTAACCCAGGAACTACAAGGAGTATTTAGCATGGTTGATATGTCTTGGTTGGATTTTCCAGAAACTTCAAAGTGCTGCTGTTTGTTGGGTCATTTGCCTTTTGTAATTCAATAAAATGAGATGTTACATATCCTGAATGTGTCATGTTCAGTTAACCAGGACTGAATTTACAAGAGTTACCTTGTGATCTCATGCTAACATGTCTAAGGTGCTTGCCTTCTGCTTGCCTTGTGGTCCCTGCTTCTGCTTGTCATTTCCATATGGGTGTCAAGGTGCTGCTGGCTTCTCTGACTGTCATCATGTGGTGATGGTCGAGGTGGCATAGTCTTCTAAGGAGACAGACAACTTCTGTTTCATAACCTCAAGTACTCTCTGTGCAAGTATCTGCACGAGAATGCCGCCTCTTGGTTTCCATTGTGAGTCCATTCTGACGTGCTGCCCAGTATCCCAAAAGGCAAGAATAGAGCTTTCACACGGAGTGTCAAACCCCATGTCCACCCTAACCCTAACCAAGAAGAAAATTGACCAGTGGTTGAAGTGTCCCAGTTAAAGGGCCTATAGCATGATTCAGACTAGGTAAACAAGGCATTCTAATAGTGTCTCGCTCATCTCGGTGGTGCATTCGAGGGCGGTTACTGCTCGTATTCTTGCCAGATCAAGGAGAAACCTGCTTCTTTCAGCCTTGAAATGCTGCCCGTGAGTCGACCAGCAAAAACAGAGTGACTGCTGCCCAGAGACTTGGATTGAGGCTACAAGCTGCTTCCCATCTTATATCACTTCAGAAGAATTGAGAGCAAGCCCATGCCCTTCCAAACCAACCGATTTAAAACCTTCAAGAGTTGTTAGTAACATATTTTCAAATATGGCTATGAAATGAATTGAATCTTGAATCTGTTGTTGAGTACTTGCAAGTATTCACTTCCTAAAGCGGTTACCAAGCATTATCACGTTCAGCTACAGACTTGAAAGGTATGCTCTTTTTGATAGCTAATTTTAATTAAAAATTACAGACTGGTGTGCAATATATTGGCAAAGTCTATACTTGACTTTTACTCTTTCTTTCTTGTCCAAATATGTGTGTCACTTTATATTAGAGACACAGATTCTATAAAACTCAGCAGCAAGGATAAGACAATATTAGCTGGTAATCCCTAAGTCCTGGGATAAAGTTCCTTAGGACTTTTCTCTCTACCACTCCTTGAGAGTCCTGTCTTTCTCTCTACCATGACGTGCATGAAAATGTTGATTGCAGTCGTTGAGAAAAACTCCTACAAGGAGAGTTATCAGCTTTAGAAATTTCTCTGTGAGTCTGGCTAGCTGTTTGCCTGACTCTGCAACAGGCCAAGATTTTAGGTCCCTCATGGAGATAATTTAGTACAATTCTTTAATTTTAAGAGGCTTTGGAGCCAGGCCACCCTGAGCTGCATAGCAATCCCAATCACAGAAACAAAGGCAATGCTGGAACCCCACAGGAGTATTCTATTGTTCCTTCACTGCCATGGTGGCAGCTCCTGTCCTCAAGGCTCCTGCAGCTACCTTCTCAAGAAGGGGCATCTGACAGATAATGCTGCTTTTCTGGGGAATGCTACAGCTGGGTTCTCTTCAATAGTGATTACGCTCAAGTATTTATCTCAGTTGGATTCACAGTCAGTCACCCAGCACCTCACTGTGAAGAGTGGGCATGAGCACAGGAGAGAGGATCAGAATTACTAGCCTTGCTCCTTCTCAGTGACCTGGAATAAATTCCAGCTATACAGGTCAACTGAGTCCAGGGTACGATACTTCATGTATTCCACAGAAGAGAAGGTCTTGACCTTTCCTGAGCATCATGGTTACTCATTGGTAGATTTGGCTTGGTTGTCTGGAGCAGGGCCATGGTATAAGCGCTGGATTCTTCCTTGTAATCTTGTGCACTTGTGAAGCAGCAAACTAAATGAAGTGAGATCTGTCCAGAGGAAGATGGCCGTCAGGGCCATCAGGATTCTAGTTTTTAAGGTTAATATCTGGGAGTTTGTATCCAAAAGAAAGTGCTAAAGTTTCTATTACTCTATGAGTAAAATTAACAAGTGTGATAATTAGAGGCATGAAAATAGTGTTTAATATTCTAGTCTCCCAATGATGAAGTGTGTTGGGGGTTGGGGGCAGAGGCTGAAAAAGAAGGAAAAGTTCACTGCCAAGAGACATGGATCTTAGCACTTTTTAGTTACACATCTGTGTAACCAAAATGCACAAACCATAAACCATGACACACCTGAGGTCAAGCTTTTTTCTTTCCGATTTCATTGAGTCTACATGATTATGATTATGGATGGTGCAGATAGGAAGTGGGTATCACCGGCCCTTGGAGCTGCAACCACTATGTCTGGGATGATGATTGTCTTCAGTTGTGGATCCAATTTTCTGAGATGCTGTGGAATTCCAGCCATAGGAAGTTTCTAGAAGAGGACTATGTTTCACAGAGGCAGGACAGTTCAGGTCACTCGATATCACTTTGTTAAGTCAATAAAGGAGGCCCAGGTCAGAGGTTTTGTAAAAAATGTTTTATGTGTCTGGGTGTTTTGTCTGCATGTGTGTCTGTGTACTGTGTGCATGCCTGCTGCCCACAGAGCTGGGAAGAAGGCATTGAGTTTCCTGGAATTGGAGTTACAGATGGTTGTGTGTGAGTGCTGGGAATTGAACCCAGGTCATTTGAAAGAGCAGCCAGTACTCTTTACTAAAGGAGCCATCTCTCCAGCTCCTCTGATCAGCCTTCTATTTTATGGAGACCTTAGCTACCAGGGGAGAATGTCATAAGAAGTCTCACCAGTTAGTGTTCTGACATCAGAATGTGGACTGCTTTTTATTGTAAACATTGTTACAGTCTTGACACAAGATCTGTCATCGTGCTTTATGAATAACTTCGGTGTTGATTCTAGAGAAAACATCAATTGACTTTAGGTCTTGCTAAACATACCTTTGTGAAATCTTGGAGCTAAGTCTGGGCATTTAAAGGACATTGATCTTTGGTATTTGGGGCTGTAGCATCACAGTGTACGATTGGCACACCCATTTCCTAAACAGTAGGAACACACTATTTACCTGAAGGCCAAACAGCCTTCTTCATCCTCCCGTTACTAAATCTCATTTTCTGTATTTTCATGCCACTTGAATTTCGTTGCATTTCTCTATTAACCCAGAGTAAATTCCTGCTTTCCAGGCTATCCTTCACCCAGCACACATATCACCTATTTGCTGCAGACAGCACTGTGCCCACTTTTCTGAGGCTTTTATCAGTCATTCAGTCGAGGGGCTGTACTATGGCAGGCACAGCTGTTGCCACATTGGGGATAGGAGTGAATTCATAGTGTCAGTATTTGAAAGGAACATTTTGGAGGTATGGGGGGTGTTGCTATTTTGTAACTGTCAGGCTTAACATTCAGACAAAAACCAGAACAATTTTTAAGCCTTTGTCTTATTTTTTCTAGGACTTTAGGTCAAAGAACACATATTATAGAATATTTAGGATTTAAATTTAGATTTCATTCCCAGAAGAAAAAAGAAAAGAAAAGCAGGAATGAATCCAAGATCTTGAAAATGCTGTGTTTTGTTTATTTGCTTTAGACTGAACATCTTCTGCCTGGAGAAGATTTCAATGTCAAAAGCTCCATTCTTCCATGTTTTATTTCTGAAACTTTCAAAAGCAATGAGCACCCCCTTGCTACTTCTGTTTCTATCTCTCTTATTCATGTCCTACCATGGGGTTTAGGAGAGGGACATTTTGATTAGAGGGGAAAAATATCATTCAGCAGTCACTGGCAAATTCTCTGAGGTAGGACACAGGATCATGGCCCCTTTTCTACACTCAGCACTATTTATTGGAAGCAAAGCATGTGCTTAGCAAAGGACTGCCAGGAACAGGAGGCTAAGATGGTTTTGAGTCCAGATACTTAAAAAGAGACCTAAATATACCACAAAAGAAAGACCGCTTTGCAAGCACTTGCTTCTGTGAACACTTATAAAATAGATTGTTATAGATCGGAAATCTCTGGTCTGCAACACGAGATTCAAATTAACTTTGTGAAGGGCGTCTTTGTAATAACCCCACTAAAATGATGAACAGAAGGCCAGTTCATCAGTAAGCTGAAAAACTCCCAATACAAATCATATATACATACATACACACACACACACACACACACACACACACACACACACACACACACACACACATATATATATATATATATATCCTTTGCAGCAATTTTCCTAATCCTGGGTCAATTTGAGTGGAAAGCCTACAGTCATGTGACTTTTGAAACTCTATCTGATTAGAACATTTGCAAAGGGTAAGACATCCAGGCATTTAATGGATAGGTTTTTCATACATTTTAAAAAGGGCAATAAAACCTTGGAGAAGGAACAAAGCTGGTGTGCACATCACAAAATCCTTCTTTTTAGGGCGAGATCTAAAAACGCAGAAAGTGGGAACTTTCTGTAGCTGCACAGTTCAGTCCCAGTTACTCCTGTCATAAAAGGGAGACTTAACAATCCCACAAAGACATCCTTCCATGATTTCTGCTTGACTGTTTCGGGGCGGGAGGGCCTTTCTGAAGGTTCCACATGACCTCGGAAAATCGGCCCAGGCCAGGAACCAATTTTTCTTTTATTAAGGAGTTTCTGTTAGTCAATTAAAGTTTAAACCTCAAGTGGGTTTTAACATGGGTATTAACAGCATATCACTGGGAGTCAACATGGATGCTCATTTACAGAGGGATGCTGAGAAGGTGCTCAGTCCCTCAGAGGAACAGCTAAGGTGGAGGATTGCAAACTGACTCATGAATCTTTAGTCCCTAAGCCTTGGTCCCTGGAGTTTCAGTTTGAATACGTTTTGATGCTTTTGTTTGCAAGCCTCCCTCCCCTGCCTTTTAGTCTTGAGGGGGTTTATACAAGTTGACTCCAAAAGTTTTGTTTTTTTTTTTAAATTCGGAAAGACAGAGCTTTTGTGACCCTGGTAGGAAGAATGTTAGATGAGGAGTGAGCCCATCACCCCGTAATGGAAGAGGACGAATACAGTAAACCAGTGTAGTACCACTCAGGCAATTATGTTATAAAGATGCAGAGGACTTCTTAGCAAAATGTAAAATGTCAAGATGGGTCCGAGAAGTAGAATACTTGAGTGTGCAACAGTTAGCAAGAATTGAATACAAATAGCATGATTGGGTGGCTCCATATCAAGTTCTACATACACTTTGAAAGACGTGTCTGCAGCCTTCCTGTGAACACAGAACACCTAGGGGTGTTGATGATATGTTTTCCATTTTATTTTTCCAGACCAGGTTTTAGCCAGAACTATGCATTTTGAATAAATCTTCACATAGTGTCAATGCTGCTCTTCCAGACACCACATTTTGAATCTCTAAAACTCTACACCCTTGAGGAGATGATTAGGGGAGGTTGGAATGCAAGCCTTATGATTCACTTAGTGAATTCAGTGTAAATGTAATCTGAAAACCTGACATTTATAATTACACTAGCATAGCACACCCATCTTTTACTGAATAAATGAGCATTTCTAAAATAAAAACATTGGTTAAAAAATCTTTTTAAAAATGTATTTTAATTTCTATTTTAAGACGGGTCCTGTTTGGTTTTTCCCTAGGTCTCTGAGCTAGCCAGTCCAGGTCCTCCTCATCCAAACAGTGTGGGGGAATGAGCTCACTGTGAGGGAGTCAGCCTCAAGCAATGTCAGATATTGCTTGGCCACTCCCCTAAGTGCTCCACCATCTGCTCCGCCATTGCTCCAGCACATCTTGCACTCAGGACAAATTGTTGGTCAAAGGTTTTGTAGTTGGTTTGGTGTTCTGCAGGTGCCTTCCCCCACTGAAGAGACTAAAACTAGATCATATGGGTGAAGGCACCAGCTTGACCTTTCCACATTCGGTGAGCTTCGTGGATGATATCCCTGGCAATGGGGCCCCGTTTCCATTTGTGGAGAGCAACCCTCTGTCTTAGCATAGGCCTGGGTTGTTTGAGGATCTCCACAGGACTCCTTGGGCCAACAACTCAACCAAATGTAACCCAGTTCTGCCAATGGAAGCCTTGCCTCCATTGCCAAAAGATGGCTAGTTAAGAATCCGTATGTCCTATTGCTAGTTCTTACTAGAATCATCCTCATAGATTTCAGAAAGTTTACACTGTACTAGGTTTCCAAACTACCCGCAAAGGTCCCCTAATTTGAGCCATCTCCTCTACACCCTATCCATTTATCCCAACTCCCGCCCCACCTCTTGACTCCTGCTCCCATCCCTACCTGCCCCAGTCCACCTACAAAGTCTATTCTGTTTCCCCTTCCCAGGGAGATCTGTGCATCTCCCCTAAACCTCTTCTCTTTACCTCTGGTTCTATGAATTGTAGCTTGGTTATCATTTACTTAACAGCCAGTATCCACAAATACATACTGTCCTTCTGGGTCTGAGTTACCTCACTCAGGATGATTTTTGTGTAGTTCCATCTATTCTAAAAATTTCATCATGTCAGTTCTTTAACGGCTGAGTGATACTCCACTGTGTAAATGTACCACATTTTTTTTATCCATTCTTCTGTTGAGGCACATTTAGGATGTTTCCAGTTTCTGGCTATTATGAATTTAGCTGCTATGAACATAGTTTAGCAAATGTCATTGTGGTATATGGAGCATCATTTGGGTATACGCCCAAGAGTGGTAGAGATGGGTCTTGAGGTAAATCAATTCTCTGTCTTCTGAGGAACTGCCATATTGATTTCCTTGGTGACTGTACAAGTTTACACTCCCCTAAGCAATGGAGGAGTGTTCCCCTTGCTCTGCATCCTTGCCAGCATTAACTGCCTCGTGGTTTTGATCTTGACCATACTGACAGGTGTCGGATGGAATCTCAGAGTCATTTTGGTTTGCATTTACCTAGTAACTAAGAATGTTGAACATTTCTTTTTTTAATTGTTTTTTCAGAGTAAAGCTAAACGTTTATTAGGGTTATGGAGAGGAAATGGGGAAGGGGAGAAGAAGAGAGACAGAGAGGGGAGAAAGAGGAGACAGAGGAGAGACAGACAGAAGTGGGGGAGAGGAGGGAAGTCTGAACATTTCTTTAAGTGCTTCTCAGCCATTTGAGAGTCCTCTATTGAGAATTTCTTGTTTAGATCTGTAGCCCATTTTTAATAGGATTATTTGGTTTGCTAATGTCTAGTTTCTTGGTTCTTTACATATTTTGGATATTAGTCCTCTATCAGATGTGGAGTCAGTAAAAATCATTTCTCATTCTGTAGGTTGCTGCTTTGCCAGGTTGACAGTATCCTTTGCCCTACAGAAGTTTTTAAGTTTCATGAGGTCTACTTATGAACTGTTGATCTTAGTGTCTACAATACTGGTGTTCTGTTTAGAAAACTGTCTCCTATACCAATGTATTCAAGGGTATTCTCTAGTATCTTGTCTATCAGGTTCAGTGTATCTGGTTTTATGTTGATCTCTTTGATCCACTTGGACTTGAGTTTTGTGCAGGGTGATAAATATGGATCTATTTGCATTCTACATAGACAGTCAATTTCACCAGTACCATTTGTTGAAGGTGCTGTCTTTTTCTCCAGTGTGTATTTCTAGCTTCTTTAACAAAAATCATGTACCCATGGCTGTGTGGATTTATGTCTGGGTCTTCAATTTTATTCCATTCATCAATGTATCTGTTTAAATCCAACACCATGAAGTTTCTTATTACTATAGCTCTGTAGTACAACTTGAAATCATGGATGGCAACACTTCCTGCAGTTCTTTTATTGTTCAGGGTTGTTTTAGCAATCCTGGGGGTTTTGCTTTTCCATAGATAGTTGAGAATTGTCCTTTCAAGGTCTGTAAAGAATTGTGTTGGAGTTTTGATGGGGATTGCATTGAATCTGTGGTTGCTTTTGGTAGGATGGCCATTTTTACTATGTTAATCCTCGTGATTCATGACCATAAGAGATTTTTTCATCTTCTGATATGTTCTTCATAGACTTGAAATTTTTATCACACAAGCTTACAGGTCTTTAGCTTGTTTGGTTAGAGTTACCCCACCATATTTTATATTATTAAGGCTGTTGTGAAAGGTGTTGTTTCCCTGATTACTTTCTCAGTTTGTTTGTCATTTGTATGTAGGAGGGCTATTTTCTATTCTTTCTTTCTTTTTTTAAAATTAAATTTTGTACCCAGCTACTTTGCTGAAGGTGTTTATCAGCTGTACGAATTACCTGCTGGAATTTTGTACTTATGTACACTATCATATCACCTTCAGTTGTGTTATTGCTCTAGCTAAAATTTCAAGTACTATGTTGAATAGAAATGGAGAAAGTAGACAACCTTGTCTTGTTCCTAATTTTAGTGAAATTGCTTTGAGTTTCTCTCCATTGAATTTTATGTTGGCTATTGTCTTGCTGTAAATTGCCTTTATTATGTCGAGGTATGTTCCTTGCTTCCCTAATATCTCTAGGACTTTTATCATGAAGGGGTGTTGGATTGTGTTAAAGGCCTTTTCTACATCTAATGACATGATCATGTTTTTTAATTTTTTTTCAATTTGTTCATATGGTTGATTTCATTTACTGACTTTCATATATTGAACCATCCTTGCATTTCTTGGATGAAGACTACTTGATCATGGTGGGTGATTTGCTTGATGTGTTCTGGGATTTGTTTTGCAAGTATTTTTACATCCACGCTCATAAGGGAAATTGATCTGTAATTCTCTTTTCTTAAATCTTCATGTGGTTTGGGTATCAGGTTAACTGCATCCTCATAAAAAATATATATCAGGCAATGTTCCTTCTGTTTCTATTTTATGGAATAATCTGAGAAATGTTGATGTTAATTCTTTGAAAGTCTGGTAGAATTCTGTGGTAAAACCACCTTCCTTGGTCTTTGTTGTTGTTGTTACTATGGAGAGAGTTTTAATTTTAAGAGCTGTTTCTACTTCAGTTGGAGTTATCGTCTATTTTAATTGCTTATTTGATCTTATTTAACTTTGGTAAGTGGTTCCTATCAAGAAAACTACCCATTTCTTTTAGATTCTCCAGTTCTGTGGAGTGTAGGTTTTTAAAGCATGTCTTTTTGATTTTCCAGATTTCCGTGGTGTCTATTGTTATGTCCCCCTCGTACTTTCTGATTTTGTTAATTTGAATACTTTCTCTGTGTGTCTTTTAGTTTGGCTAAGGGTTTGTCTATCTTGTTGCTTTCCTCCAGGAGCTACTCTTTGTTTCACTGACTCTTTGTATTGTTCTTTGTTTTTTAATCTTATTGGTTTCAGCCCTCAGTTTATTTATTGTTTGCCATCTACTCATCTTGAGTGTGCTTACTTCGTTTTGTCCTTGAGCTTTCAGATGTGCTGTTAAGTCGCTAGTATAAGATCTCTCCAATGTTTTATGTAGGCTCTTAGGACCCTGAACTTTCCACTTAGCACCTTTTTCTTTGTATTCTATAAGTTTCGGCATGCTGTGTACTCATTTTTATTGAATTCTAGAAAGTCTTTAATTTCTTTCTGTCTGTCTGTCTTGACCCATTTCCATCCGTAGAGAGTTGTTCCGTTTCCATGAGTTTGTAAGCTCTCTGTTGTTGTTGATATCCAACTTTAATCCACTGTGGGCTGAGTCCTTTCAATTTTATTGTATCTGTTGAGACACGCTTTGTGTCTGAATAAGTGGTCAGTTTTGGAGGCAGTCTCATGAGGTACAAAGAAGACATATTCTTTTGTGTTTGGATGAAATGTTTTGTAAATATTAGGTTCATAATGCCTGTTAGCTCCAGTATTTGTATGTTTAGTTTTTGTCTGAATAACCTGTCTGTTGGTGAGAGTCAGGTATTGAAATTTCCCATTATCAGTGTGTGAGGGTCAATATGTGATTTTAACTGCAATAATGTTTCTTTTACAAAAACGAAGTATTCTTCCCCATCTCTTTTGATTAGTTTTGCCTCGAAGTCTATTTTGTTAGATATTAAAATGTCTACTCCAGCTTGCTTCTTAGGTCCATTTTCTTGGGGGATCTTTTCCCAAACTTTTACCCTGAGGTCATTTCTACCCTTGATATTGAAGTGTGTTTCTTGGATACAACAGAAGGATAGATCCCATTTTAGCTCCATTCTATTAGTCTATGTCATTTTCCTGGTGATTTGAGGCCATTGGTATGGGTGCCTGTTTTTCCTTGGTTTCTGTTTCCTCTCTGGATTTTCAGAGAGTGTAATGGCTGTGTGTTGCTTGTCTTACTAGCCTGCTAGACTGCTGTGTTCCCAGGGAATGCCTGTTGGTGTTTTAGGCTGGGGTGTAGTGCTAACTGGGGAAAGGAAGTCAGGAGGGAATGTTACAGAGGATCCACTGGAGGAGAGGGCTGGGAGGGAAGGCGGCTCATCGCTAGTTATCTGTTGCAGCACCAGAGGGGAGACTGAGGCATTGGTTCCCGGGGAACAGAGAGAGTGAAGATGGTTTGTTAGCAGCCGACTGGTTTTCTTGCAGGTGTGACCTGTGGTTGAGAAGGGGAATATCTGACTGAGTTGGGGCCGGGACACAGTCACAAGCCTGGGGAAGGGATGGTCTGTGCAATCCACAGGAGACATGGATAGGGTGAGGAGGCTGCAGCTTGTGTTCTATTGCAGCATTAGGGAAAAACCTGAGGGATTGGATGTAGGGGAACAGAAGAGCAGAGATCTGTGGGCAGACTACCTGTTCTGGTAAGAAAAATCTTTAAAGTATGGATAGGTAATAATAAGTTGATTTGATTCCAGGCATGCATGGCATTATGATATCAACACTGTTTATCAAATCAATAAAGAGAAATGTCATAATTCCACAGTTATGGGCATGCCAGTCTCAATATAATACTAAATAAAATAGGGAAAGAATATACTTAAGTATGAAATGCCTGTTTACTTAAAGCTATTAAAAACTTTGAGGTCAGAACTAGCTAGTTCTGCATCCTACCTCTACTAGTAGTAAAAAACTGTTTTGGAGGCTCTAGAAACTGAACTATTTTAGAGGCTCTAAAAATTCAGTAAATAG
>JAQHUG010000381.1:1211134-1288213 GCA_028555095.1 Dicrostonyx torquatus | reverse complement strand
AAAAAAATTTTTTATTGCAAAGGGAATAGTTAATGGACTGAAGAGCAAGCCTCTTCAGAATTTGAAAAGAAAAAAAAATTTGCCAGTTATATGTGCAGTAGAGAATTAGTGATTAGAATATACAAAAAGTCAGAAACTGAAAGAGAGAACCCCAAAACTTCAACACCCAAAAGCACCCAAGTTAAAACACAATTTAAAAAGTGGGCTATGAGCCAGGCGGTGGTAGCACACTCCTTTGAGACAGGGAGATCTTTGTGAGTTTGAGAGCAGCCTGGTCTACAGAGTGAGTTCCAGGACAGCCATAGCTACACAGAGAAACCATGTTTTGAACCACCACCACCCTCCACATGCAAAAAAGTGGACTATAGAACTAGAACAAAGAGTTCTTAGAAGAAGAAACACAAATGACTAACATAATATTTTTAGAAGTGTTCACCATCCTTAGTCATCAGGGAGATGCACGCAGGAGGCTCTGAGTTTGATCCCCAGCATCACATAAATCAGGCATGTTGGCACTCTCATGCAATCCCAGCAGGAGAAGTAGGCTTAGGGTCACCCTCAGCTGTTTGACAAGTTTGAAGCTAGTCTAAGATATTTAGGACTCTGTCTAAATACATTTTTTAAATTAATAAAGATTTAGATACAGAATCAAGGATGTAGACAAAAGGAAACCCTTACAGAAATGTAAATTATTCCAGTCTCTATGTATATCAGTGTAGAAAGTCTTCAGAAAACTAAAATTAGATCTAGCATATGACCCAGCTATACCACTCCTTAGTGTTTGCCCAAAGGATTCCAAATCAAGGCATCACAGAAGTGCTGGCACCTGAGTGTTGGTTGCAGCACTACCGACAAATGGCAAGCCTAGGTGCCCATTAGGAAAGGACTGATATTTAAAATGTGTTCTATGTATATACAATAGAAACTTTTTCATTATTAGTAAAATAACAAAGTCTTGTCATTTTCCAGGAAAACGGGCACAGATGGAAATAATCATTGCAAGTGAATTAAGTCAGTTTCCAAAAGACAAATGTGCTTTTCCCTCATTTGTGGTTACTAGATTTTATATATGTAAATAAAACGATGTATGTTTATATGACATGAAAGAAATGAAACTGTTTAGTGATGAGTGAGGAAGGGAGGTACAGAGTATGAAGGGCACATGCTCAGCATACATTATTATATGTGTATAAAATGTCCTTATGGAACACAGTACCATGTACAATGAGTATACACAATGAAAAACTTCTTATTTCTTTTATTTTTGATAAGAAGGGTTTTAAAATATAAAAATCACTTTACCGTAATGACTCACAAATAAAATCACGTGACCACACGAACACAGCCATCTAAGCAAACACTTGTCCAGTTCCAAACTCTGTACATCTCAGTGAGCATCTGTATAGTTAGAACGGCCATTCTGAAGGCATGGCGCTTTAGTTAGCATTTTACACTTTGACTGTCAACTACATTTTATGCATTTATCCACCACAAATAAGAAAAAGAATCATGACAGAGAGCCGGGCGGTGGTGGCGCACGCCTTTAATCCCAGCACACAGGAGACAGAGGCAGGCGGATCTCTGCGAGTTCGAGTCCAGCCTGGTCTATAAGAGCTAGTTCCAGGACAGGCTCCAAAGCTACAGAGAAACCCTGTCTTGAAAACAACAACAACAACAAAAAACAACAACAAAAAGAATCATGGCAGAGTTCAAGCTGGAAACGAGATTAGCTTTGTATCCTCTTTCATGACTCTGTTTTCTTTTAACCTGAATTCATTCCTTCCTCGTCAGCTAATATTTATCCTTTTTGCTCTCCTTTCTATATGTTATACTGTGCCTACATTCGTATACATGCTTACAAAACACAGGCACACATACACACATTATGGGCTAGGATATGCAAATAAGGGAGAACATGGTGTATTGTTTTCTGAAACTATGTGACCTCAATATTCATGTATAATCATATAGGTAGGTGTGTGTGTGTGTGTGTGTGTGTGTGTGTGTGTGTGTGTGTGTGTTTTGCTTCTGCATTCTGGGGTGGATAGAGTGGCCACATAGTTTACTTAAAGCTATTAAAAACTATCAACATAGCTGGTGATTTGGCATCATAGAAACAAAACAGAGCAAGACCTAGTTGTTTTTTGTTTCTTTTCTTTTCTCTTTCTTTCTTTTTTTCTTTCTTTCTTTCTTTTTTTTTGCCAACACCAGTGTAACAAAATTGGAGTATTTGGAAACCCACAACTCCCTTAAGGGAGTTAGTCTCCTGAAGGTCAGAAGTCATATTGAGATTGCAAGAAAGAAAATGATTGCAGGTGGCTTGATGATCAGATTACACTGTGAGAAGGGATGGGGTGGAGAGTCAAAGGGAAAAGGAAAATGACAGATTCTGACATTACAGTGAGAGGGAGGCCCTTTTCTGCAGCATCATGGTCCCTTCTGCCTTAGGAGCCGACGACACTCTGTGCAAGTGTGTGGCCTCTTATTATTTAAGAAAAAAAGGTGCATTGCCATTTGTTCTCACCCCTTCCTTTACCTGGGTAAAATGATTATTACTAGGGGGAAAATCATCTCTCACTGAGCTGGGAGAGCAGGTAGAACTGAGTATTTGTGAGAAGCAGGAGGTGGCTCTCCCGCCAGAGTGAGATGAGAACCCAGGGGACAATGAAGACTGGCACCTGCTTTCTTGGGGGCAAGGGAAACAAAGAGAAGCTAGATTAATAAGAAAATGAAAAATTCCAACAGGAAATCCAGAAGATGCAGATTGTGGCTACAGTACCTCTGGGCAATTTTCTTTCATTTCTTGAACTCAAGGAGCTGGGGCTGGGGAATTCATCTTTGATTGACTTGAGAGTGGAAGGAAGATCATTTAAGATCTAATATTTTTCTTTGCTTGATAATGAAACTTCTCACAGTTGCAGGAAATTATAGTTATTGAAGAGATAAAAGTGTAGAAAAGTTACAGAAAAATAGTATTTCATTTAATTTTTTTTCTGTGCTGTGTTTTGAGACAGGACTTCACTTTGGAGGCGTCCTGGTCTCAGACTTGAAACCCTTACTTCTTCTGCCTCTGAGGTACAGCTATAGGTCTGTGCCATACTCAGCTCTGAGATAGTTCCTCAATAAAAAAAATAATAACCAAGACGAACTTGAAAGCCCAGAAAAAATACAAAAAAAAAGGAAAACAAAAAGTCACGATTAATAAAAAGAAGAAGAAGAAGAAGCAAAGTCTGCCAAATAAAATTGTGCAGTTCCTTCCTGGAACTTAACTCAATACAATGTTCTAAAATATTGTAATTATTAAAAATTTCATTTTCTTTTATCATTGAAAAATGTATAATGGCTTCATTTCACAGTGACAAAGGAAATTATAGCTCAGAAAAGGAAACTATAAATATATCCATTGACAAAAATTCTTTTATAATTTATAGCCTTGTTCATCTCTATAACTGATTAATAAAGTTAAAGTTGTGGTTACAAACAAGAAAATCATCAAAATCTTACCCAAAGATAAACATTCCTGATATTTCGATGCACATTCCTATCGTATTTTCATGCATATGTTTGCTTTCCTCTCTTTTTAAAAATAAATTTAGCTGGGCAGTGGTGGCACATACCTTTAATCCCAGCATGCAGGAGTCAGAGGCAGGTGGATCTCTGTGAGTTCAAGGCCAGCCTGGTCTACAGAGTGAGTTCCAACACAGCCAGGGCTATGCAGAGAACCCCTTTCTTAAAAAAAAAAACCAAATAAATAAATAGAATTTAAATTTTTATGTATTTGTTTTATATGTATTGATGTTTTGCCTGCATGTATGTCTGTGCACCACCTGTGTGTCCGGTTCCTGAGGTGGTCAGAAGAGGGTATTGGGTCCCCTGGTACTGGATGTTTCAGCAGGTTGTGAAACTGGGTGCTGGGAATCAACCCAATGGTAAATCTCTTACCTTGCAGGCATGAAATCCCAGATTAGAGCCCTGGAACCCAGAGAATAAGGCCCTGGTGTACTGGTACAAGATTATAATCCTCCCACCAGAGAGTGAGGTAGAGACAGGAAGATCTTCAGGGCTCATTGGCCAGTCAGTTTTGCCTAATTGCTGAAGTTTATAGCCCAGTGAGAAGATCTGTCCCAAAGAAAGGTGGGCAGCGTTGTTGAAGACAGCCCTGGAGGTTGTCTCCTGGCCTACACACACACACACACACACACACACACACACACACACACACACACACACACACACACACACACACATAATCCTTTGACCTAAACCTTTAGCCTGAGAATATTCTTGTAGAGAAAGCAGCTTATAAGCCACACAGTTTGTCACATGTACAACCCACTTCAGCAGTCAGCTCTGGCCATACTTCTAATGCATTTGATTATGTTTTTACATTTATTTATTTTTTGGGGGGTGGGTGTGGCACTGCACAAGTGTGGAGGCCAGAGAACAACCTGTGAGTCAGTTTTCTCCTTCTACCACTGGGGTTCTGGGGACCAAACTCTGATCATCAGGCTTGAGGGCAGACACCTTGACCCTCTGAGCTACCTCCCTGGTCCAGGGTTTGATTTTGAAGATGGGAACTTGAGGTCAACGACAAACCACAGGGGAGACACTAGCTTTCAAAATCTCCAAACCTGGGCTGGGAGATGGCTCAGCAGGTAATGCACTGGCCCTCTAAGCCTGACAGACAACCCAACTTTCGTTCCTTAATTCTGTGGTAGGATGAGAGAACGTGCTCCCCAAATTTGTCCTCTCATCTCTTCTACATGTGCACACTGACACTTGCATTCACAGATATGCACACAAACTTAAAAATAGAGTTTCTGAGTGTGTCCTTCCCTAGACCCCCTGAAAACCTGGTCACCTGGCATTTGGCCCTTGCACACCTCACTCCGTCTCACTTGACTTTGAACTGTCCTGTTCTGTCTATCACTACTGCTTTAAACCATCTGTCGCGTTAGCTGCTGGGCTACAGTACTTCAAGCTGTGGAGACCAACAGGCAGTGTGGGCATAAAGATCTACATGCCGTCACCCACCGGCTCAGGCCACAAGGGAGCTGAATTCTTTCTCTTTTCACAGACTAGCATAATCATGCTGCTTTAGTGACCATTAGAACCGCATTGATCCTGGCGTGACTGAACAGCCCATCAGTATAGTTCTCCATCTGGGAGGTCTCAGATTTGGTGAGAGTTTTCAAGACGGAGCTACTGTTACTCCCATTTGTTCTGAGAAGACCCCGATACTGTTTCTTCAGTACTTTCTCTTCATCTCTGTCTCTTTCGTTCTTTGTCTCTGTGGTGTGTGTATGTGTGTGTATGGTGTATATATCTAATGTGTGTATGCTTTGTATGAATGTGGTTGTGTGTGGGGGCATATGTGTGTATGTTCTGTATGAATATGGTTGTGGGGGGCATATGTGTGTATGTTGTGCTTTGGTGTCTAGAGGTCTCTGTATCTGTGTGGGGTGGGGCATATGTATACATGGTATGTTTTGGTATCTAGAGGTCTCTGTCTCTGTATGTGGGGGGCATATGTGTGCATGATATGTTTGGAGTCTAGAGATCTCTGTGTCTCTGTCTATGTGTGTGGATTGTGGTGTGTATATATAATTTGTATGCATGTGATTGTGTCGGGGGTGGCATATGTGTGTATGGTATGTTTTGGTGTCTTTCTATCTCTGTCTCTCTGTGTGTGTGGTGTGTATATATAATGTGTGTATGTTTTTTATGATGTGATTGTGTGGGAGGCATATGTGCATATGGTATGTTTTGGTTTCTCTCTCTCCCTGTATGTTTGTATGTATGTGTGTGGTGTATGGATCTGTGAACCCATGAACTCATGAGGATTAGAAATCATTGTTGGATGTCATCCTCTACCACTCACTTTAGTTTTTGAGACAAGATCACTCACTAAACCTGAAACTCTGCAAATGGCTAGACTGGCTAGCCAGGTCACACCCCGAACTCTGTTTCTGCCTTCTAGTGCTGGGATTACATGCATGTGCCAATATGCCCTGTTTTTTTAAAAATGTGGGTGCTGGGGATCTAAAATCAGGTCACATTCACGCTACATACACAAACCTCCACCTAGTGCACGGACCCCAGCCCAGCCCTTATTTTTGATGACATCAGAGGAAAGGACCCCATCCAGATATTAGTTTTATTTGCTCATTCATAGATCTTTCCAAGTTTCTGCAGTGGGCTGCCCTGGGGGCCAGACAGTTCACCCTGAAGATGGCTGTCTACCTGAATTGATGCCGGAATCTGCTTCAGAGTCTCTCTTCCAGGTGCAGGCTTGACTTTAGGTAACCCGTCCCCACTCTATCATCTATAATTAGCTCAATAACTGTGGGAAACTAGGCAGGTAGACCTGGACTTCTCCAAATGCTTCAGACACTGAACACTCCGCAGAAGTTGTAGACTGCCCAGTTGAGCACTGTGTGCTCACACCGTTACACCTGTAACTAACACAATGGGTTAGCATCTTGGCAAGTGCAGAGCCAAACAAATGCAACTGAAAAATATGGGTGAAGAATGATGCTACCCAAATCAGCTAAGGAGGCCCTGGGGTTATGTCCAAAGCAATGATGTCTCAAACGTAAGTGTGGGATCTTTACTAAGGGGCCTTTACATTCTGGTGTAGGAGGTCCTCTGTCTTTGTGTTGCTTTCATTGGCTAATAAAGAAATTGCTTTGGGCCTGTTAATAGGGCAGAACTTAGATAGGCAGGGAAAACTAAATGGCATGCTGGGAGAAAGGAGGCAGAATCAGAGAGAGGGATTCCATGGAGCCGCCAGAGACAGACATGCCAAATTTTTTCCTGTTAAGAGCCACTGCCATGTAGTGATATACAGATTAATAGAAATGGGTTAAATAAAGATGTGAGAGTTAGCCAATAAGAGGCTAGAACTAATGGGTCAAGCAGTGATTTAATTAATACAATTTCTGTGTGGTTATTTTGGGCTAAGCTAGCCAGCCTGCTGGGACGAACAAGCAGGTCCCCCTCCTCCTGCAACAATATTCATATAGGAAAGTGCTTTAGGAATGTGCCAGTTCCTTAGTATGCTCAGTTTAAAATCATATTTTAAGAAGAAAAAAATGCAGACACGTATTTGGACATGCTTAGCTCAGAATCATTTACAAGGTTAAAAAGGCAGACAGGAATGCTCTGAGCCTGATTGGATAACATCATAAAGGCTCTTACCACCAAGGCAGGTGATCCACCTGAGTCAGACCACATGGTGGAAGGAGAGAACTGACTTTCATAGGTTTGTGCTGCAAAGCCCAGCGACATACATGCTTACACCTGCCACCCCATACACAAATAAATAAATGCAAATTTTTAAAAATGAGAAAATAAAGGAAGGGTCTTTGAAGGCACGTTAATATATTCGCAAAGGTGTTTACTTAAGGGCTCACACAACACGCCCTGTGGAAGGGAAGTCTAGTAAAAAATCCTTGAGCCAAGCAAAGGAGAGAGAATGAGAAACTGGGGACTAGCTAGTGGCTGCCTTCACATTCATTTCTAACAACTAGTTCTCCAAATAACCTGACTGGCAGACAACACTGCAGGCCAGAGCCCATGGTAGAACCTAAGTAGGAAATTCTCTCCACCCCTTCCCACTCCCTCTCCAGACTGTTGGGATTGAACCCAGACCTTGGGAATTCTGGCACACACTCAACCACTCAACTACTTCCTTAGCCCTTGTATTTTTGAGTCAGTGTTTCTTTATGTAACCCAGACTGGCCTTGAATTCCATATGGAATCCCACATAGCTTTAGTGTTCCACCCTCCTGCCTCTGCTCCTACATGCTGGGATTACAGGCCTGTGCCACTGCAGCCCACTTCCTTCCATCATCTTCCACTCTGAATTCATGCCTGATGTTCTGGAAGTCACCTGCTGAGAACCCAGGATGAGTCTGATGCTCGTGGGAGGTTCTGATGCTATCAACACCGTGATAAGCAAAACCAGGATTTCTATTCATTAGTCTTCCTTAAGGGACCAACTACCCGTTTATTGATTTGGTTTTAAATAAGAAATGATTGTGTACCAGGTGCATAAATAATTAGAAATTTAGCCTAGAGAAGAGGATATTGATTTAGTGGGACATGAGAACAGACTTTGATTTAGAGGCCCCTGGAGGGAAAGTGGTACAAAATCATTCTCTGTGTGTGTGTTAGCTGGCCTGATGTAAAGGAGTATGGAAGACACGAGAAAAAGATTATTGGCAGGTGACACCATGTAGAGATGGAGCAGGTTGCCTAGAGGTGTGAGCTGCCCACCCTGGGTACCCATTGGCTACCCATCTGCCCATGAATATCAAGTAAACAGTGTGTCAAGTGGGGTGGCTGTGCTGAGACAGGCCCTCTGATGGAGATTCGAAAGCAGAGTCTTGAAAAGCACTTTAAATGCCCCTTATTGGACAGTATATCACCTGTCTGATTTGAGTGTGAAATGCCACCCAGGGATACGTGTGTCAAGACTTCGGTCCACAGTAGGTGGAACTGCTTTGGGAACTGTTGTGGAGACCTTGGAGCCAGGGTTGGTCCTTCATGGCTATGGTCCAGGCTGGCATCTGCATCTGCCTTGTTTAATGCTTCCTGGTCAATATGGCTGTCACTGAAGGATCTTTGCCTCGTGTGGCCACCAAGGAGCTGCTCTGCCATGTCTCCCGCTCTGCAAGGGGTGGTATCCTCTCTGAAGCCATGAGCCAGAAATAAACTTCCCTCCTTTGAACATTCTTCTGTCACAGCAACAAGAAAAGTCACCGATGCAACAAGAAAGAGCTAGAAAATACTGCAACTGGCTACTTAAGTGTAAGGGGGATGTCTGACTTACAAGATGACAATGCAGAACCCACTAGTCATGAGTTGTATACTCAGGGACTTGACTGAAGTGGTCACCATCCTGTTTCTTCTTCCTGGGCCCTTGATCTTCCATCCTTGACATTGGCCTTGTTTTACCAGCAAGGCATGGTGGCAGACCACTCTCCCAGCTTTCAATAAGGAGAGACAGAGTGTGTCTTTGAACCATTATTTCCAGGCAAAGAGTGTTTGGGGAAAAATGTAAACTCCTACCAACAAAAAGTCTCCATTCCATCTTATGCCAATGTAGTTGAGGAAGAGGACATGGTTATACCTGGGCAGCCTTGTGGATGCACCATGATGCCTCCATAGGCCTGTGGAGAGACTGTGGAGTTAGTTGGGGAAGAAGTACTGTACACTCATCCAGAGAATGAGTTTGCCTAACTCCATCTAGGAGGTCTGCTCTGCTAATCATGCTCTAAAAAAGACACCTAAGGGATGGGAGGGGCAGCTACTGCCCTGAGGTAGGGAAAACTCCACTGTATTCACCTCTAAAAGGCCATCCCAGTGCACTGGCTGGGAGGGTTCTGTGTCCACTAGGTTATACATCTTAATGACACAGCGAAAGGACTCATCCGTGTCTTAGGTCTGGATTACAGGGGAGAAATTTCTAAGAGGGATTCATCTCACAGGAAATAGATAGGTGAATGCTCTGAAGCCCCATGTAGGTCTTCAGGGGCTGGCAAAAGAAGGCAGTGTTCCTCTGGTCAAAGACAACAGAGAATGTCATTTGTCTATAAAGAGCTAGCATGTCCCCCAGTGTTGACAGAGGTTTCTGTCCCACCCAGTTTTGCAGCCATTCAGTCCCAAAGAAACATACAGAGGCCTACATTAATTATAAACTGGTTGGCCTATTAGCTCAGGCTTCTTATTAAGTCTTCTAACTTACATTAATCCATAATTCTTGTCTGTGTTAGCCATGTGGCTTAGTGTCTTTTATCAGCGAGGCATTCTCATTTTGCTTCCTCTGTGTCTGGGTAACAACTATAGACTGAGCCTTTCCTCTTCCCAGAATTCTCCTGTTCTGGTTGCCCCACCCATACTTCCTGCCTGACTACTGGCCAATCAGCATTTTATTAAAGCAATATAAGTGACAAATCTTTACAGGGTAGAAGACCATTGTCCCACAGCACCACAAGATGCCAGTCCTCAAGCCCTATTTGTAGCCACAAGATCCAGGTGGAGAAGAATGAACCCAAAGTTTCTGAGAATGACATTTCTGCTTGCAGGAAACCCACAGTAAGAGAATGCAAGGTCTGGGCTGAGAGCCAACTCTGAGCTGCGAAAAACATCTTGGGTGTCCTGGCTTCCATGGAAAGCAAGTGTTCAGGATGCTCCATATGTGGAACTTTGGCATTTACAATCCACCCAACAGAGCTGCAAAGGAGCAAGGAAACCATCCAAAGTAGATCGAAGTGCTTGGCCAACCACCACACATGAGGTCTGGGGCCAGGTCCAGTGATGCCTGCCATACCCACAGCTCAGTGTCTTGTGTGTGGGTGACAAATGGAAGGAACAAGACCTTTACCTGATGTATGTGTGGGGTGGAGCAAGGGAAGTAAGCTGTAAAGCTCTGCCGGATAATGGCAACAATCATCCTCCAAATGGTCTCTTTGGAGTCTGTATGTGATGGGCAATTACTGACCGGCCATTGGAATAAAAATATTCAACACAGAGAAGGAGTATGTAACTGAGCTGTGTCGCAAGGGACACTGGGACAGCAGTTAGTAACTCTAGCTTCACTCCAGTTTTCAAGGTTCAGCATCACAAATAAACAATTTTCAAGGAAGTTATCAAGAGCCAAAAGTGGTGGATAACTTCAAGATGCACACACGAACTCATGTTGAAGTAGGAAAAAGAAACCCTACAGAACCTCTTCCCCTTGCTGATGAGTAAGATTTTAATGCTATTGAGGATGGTTGAGATGGATCATTGGGTAAATGTGCTAATGCTGGGCACCGATCTGGACCCCATGGATTGAATTTCCAGGATTCATGTGACGGAAGGAAAAACCAAAGTTCTGCAAACTGTCCTCCGACTGTCAGCAAATGTGCATGTGCACACAGATATAACCATAAAAAGCCCTCAGTTTAGAATTTTTAATGGCATTGGAAGTCATGGACCCCAAGTTCAAAGAGACACTTCCCTTATGACTCTAAGAACATCTTTCAGTGAAGGTCTGTGGAGTGGTTTCTGCTCTGGACCTAGCCTTTGTCCTTTTATGTGTGTGTAAAGTCCTTGGTCAAGGTTAGATGGATTAAAAAGACTTTCTAGTTTACAAATTAACTGTAGTCTAAGAGGTCCTTTGAGTAGAACTTGCTGCTGGTGAAGCCCATCATTCTTTGAACTATACAGGTTAAATCTGGTCCCCAGTCTGGGAGCAGAAGCCCCTACCAAGAACTCCTGGGAAGGCTCAGAATCTGCACAGTCTGACTTTTCTCCATCAGCAGATGTCCTCTACAGTGGGGGAGGAGTAGAGGCAAGTTTGATGGAGGGAAGAAGTGTCCCCTGTCCCCATCCACCCTGGAAGGTCACAGCATGACAGATGCAAACAGTGCTGCTTGCCAATGACTAGCAAGCGTTTTCAGGTGACTAAGTGCAGGCCTGTGCTATTTCCTTTTCTTGTTACTGTAGCCAAATACTCACTGAAACAAATGAAAAGAAAGGTTTATTCTGGTTTTTGGTACCAGGAGTTATCAGTCCATCATGCTGGTGGAAACAGGTCAGCCCATAGCGGGGCAGGGTGTGCAATAGCGGCTTCACACATCAGTCTCTCTCTTTTTTCTTTTCTTTCTTTTTTTTTTTTTTGGTTTTTCAAGACAGGGTTTTTCTCTGTGGCTTTGGAGCCTGTGCTGGAACTAGCTCTTTTAGACCAGGCTGGTCTCGAACTCACAAAGATCCGCCTGCCTCTGGCTTCACACATCTTGATGAATCAGAAGGCAGAGAGAGCTTAGACTGGAACCAGAGGTGCCCCAGTGGCCTACCTTCTGAAGCCTACCTTCTGAAGCCTGGCTTCTTGCGCCCAAAGATTCCACAGCCTCCATATTACGGGACTAACCATTAAGCACATGAGTCTACTGGGTACAAATCACATGCAAACCATCACAGTACCACTAAGTTAACTTGTTAGCGCCACCTGCCCAAAAACCATGTAACTTCCTGTAGTGCTGGGAGATGTAGTTCTTAAAAATAATGACAAAGCTGTTGGGAAGTTCCACTCCTCCCATTCCAGACCCTTCTCTTCAGAAAATTGGCCAAGGGTCGATTCTTCCCCCAGAGTTGATCAAGATCATGTCTACATGGTATTTAAGACCCATCCCGTAGACCTGCCACATGCCCTCTCCCTCCTGCCTTCCCAAGAGTCACCTGGGAATTGCTTTGCTCTGCTCTGCTTTTCTCTGTTTACTAAATCTGGATTCATCAATTTGACCTGATTTGACTTATTGCATTGACAGTGGATACCAAATACCTGGGGATCCAATACTTACCAGGAGTCTTCTAGGAAAGTATGGTGACCTACACTTTTGTCAATAAAAGCCCTGAGAATAAGTATCTTGGGGCCACTCAGCCCAAAAGTTTCAAAGAGTGGTCCTGACCAAATTCCATCTTAGTCAGTATATAATGCTTTAATAAAAAGTTTGTTTTAATTGGGTCAAAATCATAGAACTGGTTTTTCTGCAGCGAATCTTGGGACTGACACCACCCCGCTCACTTCCCTTGCCATTCTCAGCTCATCTGACTTGAGGCTGATTCAGTAGTGGAGAGACTATGGCTCGCCATCAGGAAAATCTGCTGGTTGCCTGGAGAATGTCTATCGCCCAGGACCATTCACTCTGCTCTAACATTCGTTTTGAAAAGCCAGTATCCTGACCTGATAGATAATCCACCACGGTTTATGACCACATCTCTGCCATCGGCCTGGGCCCTCCTAGCAACGCCTAGCAATGCCTTCTGTAAATCATCTGCCTTTACTGTTGGGAGCACCTGTCATCTTCACATTCCTGGGCTGAGGTCATTAAAGGCTGTTGCTGCCAGTACCATTTATCTTCAAACTTTGTTTTCTCTCTGCCTTCCCAGGCTTCGTCTCTCCCAGGCAAGACTCCTTTCAATTATTTCAACAGGTCAGCCCCTCAGTGACAATGATCCATACCATTAATTTTGCTCTAGCTTGTGTGACAGTCTATGGTAGGCTTGTCTGCCCATCCCAGGCCCCAGGATGCTGGAAGATGTAAAGCTCTTCCTTCCCACTGCACACATGAAGATCAAGATGTTGGTGGCGGTCAGGATGGAGCAGGCTGGACTTGGAGGGGGTGTATGGGTGTGTATAGCTTACATAGTTTTAGTGATTGGATTCTAGTCTTCCCTTAATTCACTCTGAACTCTCCTCCATTTCCTCCCAGATGGAATGGTACACCTCATAGTCACTCCGTGTTGGTTAAGTAACTGGATATAGGAATGGATGAATGATTGTCATGAACCACTAAAGAAATCAATGAGATGAAATAATAACGAAGCTTAAGCTTCTTGTCTACTTCAAAAGATCCTTCCTGCTCTGTCCCAGGTGTATCTACCTGGTTTGCGCTCCCTGTCTGTACCTCTCCCCAGCACTTCATGCCCCATAGTGCAGGGCATACAGGCATCTAGCTTTGCTGCAGTCTGAACTTTCGTTATCAGCATCAGGATGCTGCTTGGGTAGCTCTCCCCATAACAACCTGTCTTGAAGTCACCCTAGAGTCAGTTTTTGCCCCCTTGGGCTCCTTCTATAATTGGTCTGCTGGGGCCCAGTACATTCACAATCTATAAGCACATTTCTCCGGGTGTATTTGGTGAAAGGCCATCCAAAGAGACATCTTCCTGAAACTAGAAAGGATTCTGTCAATAAATCAGGAGAGTGCAGTGAGTGTGAGCTCTCTTAGACAGTCACACTGGCCATTGGCATTTTAAAGGGTCTAAGACATCAAAGAATAAAGAAAAATACCCACTTGCTCACTTGAACAAGGACCTCCTTTTCATGGAGATCCTTTTAGTTCTCCATGCATTTGTTTTTCTTCGATGTCCCCTTGGTGAAATCACTTCATCGCTAGGCCATTGTCTTCCCTGGCTGTGTCTTAGTCAATGGTCTGTTGGTGTGAGGAAATGCCATGACCATGGCTATTCATGAAATTATGACTTGCTTATAGTTTCAGAGATTTAGTTTATGATTGTCATGGTGGGAAGCGTGGTGGGAAGTGGGTAGGCATGGTGCTAGAGAAGTAGCTCAGAGTTCTACACCCTGATCCACAGGCAGCAGGGAGAGAGAGAGACCCTAGACTTGGAATGGGCTTTTTGAAACCTCTAAGCCCACTCCCAGTGGCACACCTCCTCCAATAAGGCCACACCTCCTCCAATAAGGCCACACCTCCAATCCTTTCAAATAGTGTTACTCCCTGGTGACCAAGTGTTCAAATCTATGAGTGTATGGGGGTCATTCTAATTCAACCCACTAAAAGGTGGGAGTTCAGATAGGGCTGTGGCTGAGAATCCCACTCTTGATATCTAACAATGCTCAGCCACATTCCTTACCCGGTCCAAGTATTCATGAAAAGCTGTCTTCCATGGTTCTCCAGCAAGTCTGGAAACAGGAATTTCTGGCTCACAGCAGTGTTCTCCCCACCCTTTACCAGTAGCTTGTGGCACATAGCAATGTTTTCTTTTCTATCATTCACAAACAGCAGTGGTGACCAGCAATAGATGTTGGAAGATGTGAAAACTTCAGATAATTCCTGCCTGACTGGAGAGGGGATAAGAGGCATCAGTTGAGTAATTTCCCAGAACAGAAGGGATTTGTCTGTGGACACGGCTGTAAGGGTTTGTCTTTACTAACCCTTGATGACTGATACTGGAGAGCACAGCCCACTGTAGGCAGCACCATCCCCAGGCAGATGAGTCTGGACTGGAAAAGAAAGGCAGAAGGTAAGCTCCAGAGAAAGCCAGGAAACAACATTCCTGCATGGCCTCTATTTCAGTTCTTGCCTCCAGACTCTTGCCTTGAGTCCCTTCCCTGAAATCCCTTCATGATGGACTATAATCAGCAAGATGAAATCAATTCTTCCGCCCCCAGGTTGCTTTTTCTCGTGGATGTTCATCACAGCAGTGGAAAACAAACTGGAGCAGATGCACAGAGAACAAGATGGGGCACAGGTGCTTGACAGTCAGCAGAGAGAAGCATGGGGAGGGGGCAGGAGGAGGGAGATCACCAAGAGCCTTGTAGATCACGTCAGAAGCTCTGCCCTGTGTACAAGAGAAGGGAATGAAGCATTGGAGGCAGAAGATGTAAATTACTTTATAAGTCTGATTTGGAAATAAACAGGACTGAGCAAGTGGTGAAGGAATTAACATTCAGGAAATCAGGTGGGAAGCTTTAGCACAAACAGGAGGGCCCGATGGGCAACAGAGGAGGACTGTGCACACTCATGGGAAGAAGATAGAATATTTTGTTTGGTTTTGTTTTAAATATGCCAAAAGAGATAAGATTTGATGCTTACCTGGTGTGGACTATGGAGAGTCTCAGGTAGCTATCAGGTGACTGGAATTGTCCCTCTGAAAGCCCTGCAACAGGAAATTAGTACGATGACTTCACAGGGGCACAAGCTGCGCTAAGGACAGACAGAGAGATGGTCTATCTAGATCAGCGATTCTCCACCTGGGGGTGGAATGACCCCTTCACAGAGGCCACATATCAGATAGTTGCATGGGGATTCATAACAGCAGCCAAGTCAGAGTTATGATGTAGCAAAGAAAATTTGTGTTTGGGGGTTCCCACAACATGAGGAACTCTATTAAAAGGCTGCAAAATTAGGAAGGTTGAGAACCACTGGCCTACATTCTGCCAGTTTGCTTTGCTGGAGTCCTTTCTTCATGTTTGTCTAAACCTGTCTCTGTTGCCCGCATTGGATAAGTTTATTCAGATTCCACAGATCTTGCGTCCTCACAGCAGGAAAGAAGAGTGCCTTTGCATCTTTGCTCACCGTGGCTCCACTCAAGGGAAAAGATCAATCTTGTTTTCATTCTCATCTACTGCAGGTTTCCTCAGGACCTACTGGCCCCAGATGAAGCAAGGTTCTCTTTAGGGATCCTATCGAATAGGGTCCTGAGACCCTTTGCTGTCCAGCAATGAGCCCAGCAGTCCTGAGCCACCAGTTCTTAATGAACAGGACACGCCTGATTGCCCTGGTGCTCAAAGTCTTACTTTCTTTGTAGAAAGCCAGTTTGTATGAATGCATACCTTTGAACCTTCTCCATGGAGACATGCTTGAATCCCTGGGAATCAACAGACAGTATCCTCAAGCCCATTCCACCGTGCACTTCTTTCAGGGTTCTGGTTGCATTAACTGACAAGCTGAACCTCGGAGTCAAGCACTGGCTCTAATTCCAGCAGCATCCCTTGCTCCCCACTGTGACTGAAACCCCCATTTTGTCACTGGTTCTTCTTGGGGCACGGCATGAGTGGCAGATGAGCCTATACGTAAGAACACACAGCGCACAGCTGCCTGGCTGGTGGTAAGCATTCCCTGCTCATTCTCTAGTCCATTTTTCCTTGTTACCAACGTTAACATTATGTCAGCCTAATAGAGTAATTTGTGCTTCTCTCTCCTCTACAGCTCTGTGGGAGTTGGGATTATAGTGACTTTATGTCTTCACCTCCACAGTGTACTTGCCACATAGCTGCTATCAGTGTGTGCTGATTGTTGAGCGACAACCCTTGCAATCCATACTGGAAACCCCCAAGGAAAGAATCCTTGTGGTTTATCCCATTCCCAGGCCCTTGTCTATAGAATTATCACTCAGTGCATAGGCGCACACAGTATATGCTTTTTCCTTCTTGAATTATGCTCTTCTAGAGGGGTTGTGGCTCCCTTCTCTAGCACCCATAGCATCTTTAAACGGCTTCTTTGAGCAAAGGGATTTATTCATTTGTGTGAGTGTGTGTGTGTCCACATAAGCTGTGTATACCACATGTGCCTGGTGCCAATGGATGGCAGAAGGCAAGGGATGTTCTGGAGTCACAGCTGGTTGGCAGCTGTCTGATGTGGGTGCTGGAAACTGAACCCAGGTCCTCTGGGAGAACAGTACATTCTCTAAGCCACTGAGCCACATCTCTACTCCCAGACAACTTCTTTATGCTTTCAGGAAGTGAGGCTTCCAGACACATTTCCAGAGCCTGTACTCCTATCAAGACATCGGTCCCAACAACACTAAGCAGACAGAACAATTTATAAGATTCAGCTGCAGCAAAAAGCTCCATTCATGGGTGAACGGATATCTTAGGATGCCATCAAATCTTATCTGCTCACATGGTCGCCTTTTCAAACAATCAAATAAAATATTCTTTTATATTTGCCTACATGTTTATATTCCCTCTTTGCAAATCTCAATTTCTACTTGGTTTCATTTCTCTTCACCATTTATTGTCTAGTAGCAACATTTTGTCCTTTCACCAATTGACAAATATCTTTATTTCACTTTTGTTTTTGATGGATTTTTTTTTTTTTACCCGATACGGACCTCACTATAGATGCTTCCTTTCATTATCTTCGGAGTATTGATTCAGTCTTCCTGTGCTCTCCATTATCTCAGATGAGAAGTTTGGTTTAAAGATTTTCTCTGGGTTTCAAGAGTTTGAGCATGATGTGCCCAAATGTGGTTCTCCTTGTTATTACCACTCTAAAATAGTTCCCGAGTTTATGAGTTTTAGAAACAGTTGTTGGTTTTCCATCAAATTTAGAAAAATAGTTATTTTTTTTTTACAATCTACCCTTCTGCAGACTCTAAATCACATGTGTGTTGGCTACTTTCATGCCAGCTTGACACAAGCTGGGGTCTGAGAGAAGGGAGTCTCAGCTGAAAATGCCTTCTTAAAATCTGACTGTCGGCAAGCCTGTAGGGCATTTTCTTAATTAGTGATTGATGGGGAGGGCCCAACACATGGTGGGTGGGGCCATCCCTGGGCTTAGGGCTCTGGGATCTATAAAAAAACAAACAAACCAGGCTGTGCAAGCCAGTAAGCAGCTTTTCTCCATGTAAGGAGCTTCTGCATCAGCTCCTGACTTCTTTCAGTGACGGAGTGTGATATAGAAGTGTCAGCCAAACAACCCTTTCCCACCCAGTTTGCTTCTGGTCATGGTGTTTCATCACAGCACAGTAGTTCTGAGTAAGACATCTCAGACCATCTAACAGTGTCTGCTCTCTCAGTTTAGGGAGACTAGGAAAATGAGTCAATTGCTTGCTTCTTTTTTAGTTTCAGTAGTTTTAGATAATTTCTTTTGTTCCATCTTCATGTTTACTGACTTTGGTTTTCTCATTTGACCTTTAAGCATATCTGTCTTAGTCCTTTTAGATATAAGAAGATTAGAAATTCAACGCCAGCACCCTCAACTCTATAGTGAGTTCAAGGCCAGCTGGGAATACATGAGAGCCTGTCAGAAAAAGGAGGTTTTGGTGGAAAATTCAACTGGATTGTGCTGTAGGTTGAATATTTATGCTTTCTGAAACCTCCATAACTGTGATGAATAAATGTCCCTTGCTAATAAGCTGCCCATTTGATGGTGACATTAATCTCTCTCTCTTCTTCCTGACTGCAGATGTACTGTAACCACTTCACACTCCTGTCTCCATAGCTTCCTCACCACGGTAGTCTGAACTCTTACACCATGAGTCGGCTCTTTCTTTTTAAAAGTTGTTTTTGTAAGGTATTTTTTTTTTCAGAGCAATCAGAAGAGTAACTAATATACTAGAGAATGACCTTTGTTTTAACGAGGCTTGGGGTTAACTTCTCCTATCCCCATAGTGCTGGGGAGCAAATGCAGGACCTTATGCACGCTGGGTTAGTAATCGACAGATACACTGCATCTCCAAACCTTGTGTCTTTTCTTTTTTCCCATTCCCCTCCCTTCATTTCTTTCCTTCCTTTCTCCCTCTGTTTTTGCCCCGCCTCTCTCCATGCCCCTCCTTCAGGCTCCAAGGCTACATGCAAGGCAGGTGCTTCAGGAATGGGTTCTCACATGTCTGGCTTTTGATTTGTTTTTGGAATGGGGTTTTGCTCTGTACCCCAGGCTAGTCTCAAGCTGGTTACACGCCCAGGCTTGCCTCAAGTTCTCAATTACCCTGCCCCAATGCTTGCACTCTGAGATTCCAGCATGGACCATCACACCAGCTCTAGGTTTAGCTTTTGTTAGTTTATTCTTATTAGAGTTTTCCCTAGGCTATATACATTAGTTCTAGTATACAATTCTTGTTCCTAAACTTTGGTCTGCTGGATAAAGCTTGAATGGGATAGCTGAAGGTATTCAGCAAACTCTTCTGACTAAATGAGGTTTGAAAGTCAGATTTTGGTGAACTTTCCTCTTAGCCCTTTCAGCCTCCAGCTGCTATCATCCGCTTGGGGGGCATACTGTCACAGACACATGAAGTTTAGGAAGCACCCAAAGCTGCCACGTTAACTATACACAGATATAAGGATCCTGTGTGTAGAGACTTCCACATTCTGAGACTCCCCTCCCCTGTCAGTGTTGGGCTGTGTTCTGGCAGCTCCTCCCTCAGCCGCTCATCACAGGAAGGATGCTTCTGACCCCACCTGTATTCCCTGTGGTCTACATGCTTAGTAGAACCCTTGAGAAAAGCAACTCATGCCAATGTTGCCCGGGTTTGCTTCTTCTTTGAGGTCATATCTCCTCTAGTTGATCACTGTTTTTGGTTGTCCTCTGGCAGTTTTTTTTTTTCATTTTCCAGGGGACTCCTACACCACCTTCTGGCCTCCACAATTAAGGCACATATGTAGCGCATATATATAACATATATGTATATGACAAATACATAAAAATATTTTTAAAAAGAGATTTTTTTTCCTTCTTTGAGACAGGGATTTGCGATTTAGCCTTGGCCTGAAGCTCTCATATAGATCAGGTTGGCTTCAGATTCATCAAGATCCTCCTTCCTGCCTTGCCCTCCTGAGTGCTGGGATCAAAGGGTGCAACCATACCTGCCTTTTTAATTGTAGGGTGTGTGTGTGTTTATGTGTGCCCGTGTGTGTATGAGAGAGAGAGAGAGAGAGAGAGAGAGAGAGAGAGAGAGAGAGAGAGAGAGAGAGAGAGAGAAATGCAGGTGAGTGAAGAGATCAGAAGAGAGCATCAGATCCCTTGGAACAAGAGTTAAATGCAGCTGGTGAGCTGTTCCGTGTGGGTGGTGGAAATCAAACTCAGGTCTTCTGAAAGAAGAGTAAATGCTCCTAACTACTGGGCCATCTCTCCAGCTCCCCAAGCCAACTTTTTTTTTTTAATTTTATAATTTTATTTTGAGGAAGCATCTCCCTATGTAGCCCTGGCTCATTTGGAATGTACTATAATCTTCCCACTTCTGTTTCCCAAGTGCTGGGTTTACATGCATGATTCACCACCGATTCATCATGCTCAACTCTCCTAAGCCAACTGGAATTGGTTCTCTTTCACCCAGAACTGGACTAGTTCTCACTATCTTATCAGTCAAGGGCCTAAATGAGATGTTCCTATTATATTACCCAAACATGAAACGATAGTCTTGGCCTCCCCAAACTGTTTCGTGGTTGAACACACTTAAACAAACCACGTCAGTCCTTGGGTCCACAGCTAAGATCCTTTCTTGGTACCCTGCAATCGTTCTCCTGTGATTTCCTGTAATCAGAGGAGGCAGGCACCGGATCAACAGCACTGATGATAGCCGGCTGCACTTTCTCACCCGAGCCTTCAATCAAGCTCTACTTCCCTTCCCAAGTGGATGGAAACTCCTCACAGATGTTAGTATTTCATGTGCTCCCTCTCTGAATTGGGTTTACGCAATCTCAGTCCCTGTCTACTGGACAAAAGTTAAACTTTGGGAAATTTGTGGGGGCTGCTGTACAATCTGATTTCTGACTGATCCTGGTAGGAGTGGACTTTTAAGGTGTTTACATGGTCAGAAAACTGCCTGTGCAGGTCTAGAAAGACAGTCTGCTTTTCTTCCCAAATTTTAGCCTCTGGTGGCCCCCAAGGCATTAAAATAGAACCTCTGACAGCTCATACTTTTGCCTCTTCTAATTTTTGTGGTAATTGGATTCTTTTGTGCAAATTTCAAACGTAAATGGTGATTTCAAAATGGGTTTTATCTCCCATCTTTTCTTTTCTTTCTTTCTTTCTTCTTTTATTTTTATTTCTTTTTGCCTTTTCTTCTTTATGTAGCTATAGTGGGGCTTTCTCTGTGGGACAATCAGACTCATAATGCGAAATTTTTTTTGGCAAACAAGAAACTGTCATTGTAGAACAGATTCATAGCCTAGCCCTGTTGTCTTTCATAATGCCTAGATTTTCTTTTCTCTTTCTTTCTTTCTTTCTTTCTTTCTTTCTTTCTTTCTTTCTTTCTTTCTTCTTTCTTTCTGTATACAATATTCTGTCTGTGTGTATGTTTGCAGGGCAGAAGAGGGCACCAGACCTCATTACAGATGGTTGTGAGCCACCATGTGGTTTCCGGGAATTGAACTCAGGACCTTTGGAAGAACAGGCAATGCTCTTAACCGCTGAGCCATCTCTCCAGCCCATGCCTAGATTTTCAATGGTAGCACAAGTCCAGCATGGCCATTACCCCCAACATAATTTATTTTTGGTTGGATTAGTCTGTCAGTCATTCACCACATTTCCTCCTCAGGGTTAGCTCCTCCAATTACTGCTTCCTTTCTGAAGAGCTTGGATGTGTGTCGGCTCTCGCTTTGCATGTTAGTTTCACCAACACCCCCCCCATTGCTATCTTTTCTTCAAATACATTTGCAGAATTCTTTCTTTGTGTCTTCAGGAAGTATTTGTTCATTGAGATTTGAAGCAGGAAAATGAATTAATCCCTCCCTTGGTAGAAAAAGGGCATTTTGTTTATTACAGACAGATTTGATCACAGGAATCTTGTGAAAGCTGGGTCTGTATTGCAAAACTAGGACCCTAAAATCAGAGTCATGACAATCATTTCATGTTCCACAGTGTGAAGTTATCCTCTGTCACTGGCCCTGCCTGTGCTCCCTGCGCCTTTGTATCTGTGCAGGGCCCTGACTAATCCTGGACAACAGGATAGGGTGTCTAGGTAGAGGTGATTTGAAGTCTCTCATGATCCACTGGTCTCTCTTCTGGCAACGAGAATGGCGAAAGCTCCACAGTAAGAGTATAGATATGGGAAGACTGGTCACCACCACTCAAATCAGAGCATGAGGAAAAGACTAGGCAATGGAGAATAGACAGGGTTTTTTTTTTTTAAAAAAATCATTTGAACATTTGATTTATTTATTTTTGAGAGAGGATCTTATGGTATAACCCTTGCTGGCCTG
Organism: Dicrostonyx torquatus; assembly: GCA_028555095.1. Taxonomy (NCBI): domain Eukaryota; kingdom Metazoa; phylum Chordata; class Mammalia; order Rodentia; family Cricetidae; genus Dicrostonyx; species Dicrostonyx torquatus. The sequence continues at coordinate 1,265,997 of JAQHUG010000381.1, read as the reverse complement.
GAAGTTGCTATGTAGACCTTGCTGGCCTCTAATTTAGGGAGATCTGCCTGTCTCTGCTTCAGAGTGCTGGGATTAAAAGCTTGAACCAGCATGTCTGTTCTGTATTTTATAATGAATTGCACTCTGTTTCCCAGACTGATTTTGGGCTCATGATGATCTCCTTGCCTTGCCTTCCGGAGCACTGGGATTGTAGGTGTGTCCACCAGGCTCATCTTTGTAGTGTACTTTGAATAGCAAATAAGGTAGAACTTTAGAACTTTTTCTGTCACAAATAATGGAGACATTTAGACTGAAAGCTTTTAAACAGTAAATTACTTAGATATCAAACGTATAGTTTAAACTGTCTGAAGAAACGCCTTTATTCACATAGACACATTCAATTTATGACATGGGCCTTCACTGTCACCCTGAGAAGAAGTTCTAGCGCCATTTATTTAGACTGTACCTTCTCCAGAAAAACCACTCACTTAGTTTTCTTTATAATTAGTAATTTGACCAGTTCTAGACTATCACATAGATAGAACCATACTGTAAGCATTTTTTTGTAGATCTGTCTGACTTCATTCACTCAATAAAATGCTTCTGAGATTTAGCAACACTGAAAGCATTTCTTGGGGATCAGTTCACCCCAACTCCAAACTTTCTTCTGGAGAACCCCTAGGAGATTTCCAGTTAGCATTGTTATAAATTGTATTCCTATGAACACATGATTGCAAGAAAGTTTATGGATACATTTCTTCATTTTTTTTCTTGAACAAATGCTTCACTGTGGTATTTTTGAATAATTGGTGTATGCTTAACTTTCTTAAAAGGTTAAGAAACTCCCTAAATGGTATCTAAACAATTCTACCATTTTTCCTTCTCCTAGTCACACATGTGAGTTCTGGTGGCTTTGTGTTCTTACCAGAAATTGACTGCCATCTTTTTTGTTCATTTTAGCCATTCTAACGGATGAGTAATAATTAGTACTGGCTCACAGCAGTTTTGATTTTTATTTCCATGATAGCTAATAGTGTAAAATTTTTGTGTGTGTCTAGTGGTCATTTGTAGGTCTTCATTTAGAAAACAACTCTCATTTTTATCTTTTAAAAATCATGACTTACCAGATCTCCTTAGAAAGAAGAAATAGAAGAGGTTTCTTGAGTGGACTGAGGGCAGGTGGGGATGGGAATGTGAGCTATCAGGTTGGAAGGAGGCAGAGGGAAAATGCTGCAGGGACTTCTGTGGGGAGCATTTTGGGGTCAGGCTAAAGCCTGACCCAGGAGGATCTCTCAGGAGTCTATGGGGAGGACCCCAGGTTAGACTCCTAGCAATAGTGGAGAAGTAGCTTGAGTTGGTAGTCTCCTGTAACCAGATTGGTGTCTGGCCCATAGAAAAGCATCATCCAGCAACTGATGGAGGCAGATGCGGAGACCCACAACCAAACATCAGGTGGAGTTCAGGAATCCAGCTGAGGAGAAGAAAGGAGTGTGGAACTATAATATATATTATAGTTGTGTAGCTTGTTCCTCTTATGGCACTCCAAACAGCAGAAACAGGGGCTGCCTATGACTGTTTTCCTGACTTTTGGGACCCTACTTTTCATACTGGGTCACCTTGCCCAACTTTAATGCATGGGGAGGTGCTTAGTCCTACTGCAACTTGATATTCCATGTTTTATTGATACCCATAGGAATCTTGCACTTTCCTGGATGGAGACAGAAGATGAAGGCATTATGGGTGGCAGAGAGAGAATGAAGGTGAGAGACTGGAAGGGAATGATGGTAGGGAGTAGGGATGGAGTGTGGGGGAGGGAAAGCTTAGGCCAGGATGTAAAAATAAATTGAATAAAAATAAAACATTTTTAAAATAAATAAATAATCATGGCTTTTTTTATCACTGAGTTACAGAGTGTATATTTTTGTGTACTTTCTAAGAATCTTTCCATGCTAAAGTCATAGATGCTTTTCTCTACATTCCTATTTATAAGTATTGTTGCTTTGTATTAATATTTATTTTTGGTTAATTTGTTCTTATAGTGTGAAAAGAATACATATATGAATTATTTCATATGTGGTTTATATTAAACTTGTTGAAGACATTTTCTTTTTCTCTACTTAATTGCCTTTGCGTTGTTCAATATATGTGTTGGTCTGTTCTGGGTATTTCAGCTAATTTCTATTGATTCCATGTGAACATTACTTTACCAAACATTTATTTTATTTATCATTATTAATAATAATATTATAGGTTGTTAGGTCAGGTTGGTTTGGAATGTCTTCTCAACTCTTTTCTTTTCAAGGTTGGTTATTCTTGGTCCTTTGCATTTTCAGGTAAATTTAACATCAGCTCTGCTTTTGTTTAACTTTCAAAATGTCCTGCTTAAGGCTTATTCGAGATTGCATTGGGTCTATAGGCAAATTTGAGGGGAATCGTGATGTTAATAAAACAGAGTCTTGTAGTTCATAAAGATAGTCTCTCTATTTACTTGACATCAATATTTTTTCTTAGCAATGCTTTCGAATTTTCTAATTTAGAGATTTTTACATGTATTTCTTGAATGTATCCCCATTTTACATATTTATTCAGCTTTAATTGGAAGTTTTAATTAGGATGTTTGAAACTATTATTGCATTCAGAATTTAATACATTTGAACTTACTACGCCTGTGTGTCACTTCCCTTTTGCCCCCTGTAACATTTTTTACACAATTAACACATCCTTATCTGTGTACTTTCCTCTTTATTAGTCTCTGATAAAATCCTGTTTCCTATACCAGTGCTTTTCCACCCTGGGAAGACTTTCCCAGTATTTTCCTTTCTCCATCCAAAACCCATTCATTCCATACATTTATGAACCAGAGAGATGAATAAGATCTGTGTCCTGCTCTCAAGAAACTTCAGTTGTAGCAGAGTAGGTACATAGACAGTAAATACTATGAAACTGACACTGTCACCTATAAGCTACAGGTAACTTGCCTATTTGGCAGCAGGAGGAATTCATATTGAGGGAGTTTTCCTGGAGGACTTTCCAAACTATAATTGTCAGGGTCTGTGAGCATCTGTTAATCGTTGGTTTTATTTCACATTTACACTGCATGCTTTATGATTTGCAGGGACTCTGGATTGCTTTGAAGTCCACTACGGTAGCAATTTTCAGACTTTCATGTATCTAAGAATATATTGAGATGCTCTCTGAAAAAAAGTCAGATGCCGAGGCCTGGCTTCTAGGAATTTTGTAAAGAAGGTCTGTAGAAGGGCTCCAGAATACAAATTTCTAAGAGGACTGTTTCAGGTTTGCCAAATTACCCCAAGGTAATTGGCATATTTTTAAGTTCATAATTGGTTGTTTAATGATTCAGTGCAAAAAGACCAGAACCTTAGTTAGATCCTTGTGATTTTTAAATTATTACTGTAGTCCGAGAATAATTTAATAATTGCACAGAATTATTTAATTGCACAGAATATATTATTTAAAACACTCCTTGGCCAATATCTTAAGCATAGTGCTAGCTAGCTCTTATATCTTAAATTAACCCATTTCCATTACTTTATGTTTTACCATGAAGCCCATGGTTTACTGGTAAAGTTCCTTGGTACCTATCTCTTTGGCATGGCATCTCCCTGACTGTGCCTTCTCTCTCTCTCTCTCTCTCAATTATATATATAAAATCTTCCAGCATGGCTATAATCTGTTAAGTCATTGGCTGAAAGCAGCTTCTTTATTAACCAATGACAATAAAACATATTCATAGTATACAGAGGGGAATCCCACATCATATTCTTAATTAATCGGGATGTTGTACATTATGTGATAAGCTTCTGACAAAGTCTATATATTCCTTTTAGTCTTTCTTTTTGTTCTAGTTTGATTTTTGTTGCTGTGATAAACATCATGCCTGAAAAAAAGATAGAGAGGAAAGAATTCATTTTATCTTGCATCATCAAGGGAAGTCAAGATAGGAACCCAAGGCACAAAGCTGGAGGCAGGAACTGAAACAGTGATTTCAGAAAAATACTGCTTACTGGATTATTCCCCTGATCTCATCCATTATACAGCTCAGGCCCCACTTGCCAAGGGCTGGGAGCACCCATGGTGCACTGGATTCTCTTATACTGATTAACAATCAAGACTATGCCTTATAGAAGGGTCCACAGGCTAGATGGAGGATATTCCTCAATTAACAGTCTCTCTTCTCAGGTAACTTTGGGTGGTATCGAGTTGACAACTAAAGCTAACTATGACAACTTTATTCTGGTTTTCCTTCCTACCCAGGACCCCTCTGGTCATCATCTGACCCAATATAACTTTACAAATTCCTCTCCTTATGCATGAAAATTCTTGTCTCCCTTGAATGCTTCCCATCTGGAGTCTCTCTTTTCTGGGGTGTCTCTTTGGTTTGCGCTGTCCCAGCTCCTCTCAGAATGAGGTGACTGCCTCTATTTCAGCTATATCCCAGAAATGTTCATGCAATGTAAAGGTAAAATCCATTTTTTTGTAACAGAAGAAAACACACTGCTTGCTGCAGTCTTGACTGTACCAGCTGTTCCCTTGATGGACTTCCCAGACCTCAGATTTCTGGGATGATATATAGCCCATGCAAATCGGTTGTTATGACAACTCTGTCTTGTTTCATACAAGGCTTCCTCCTGTAACTCTTTACAAGGCCTAATTTCACACTGTACTCTGCACTCTAACAGATAGTATATAGCATACTATAGTCCTCCAAGACACCTTAGATCAAGGGTCTTGAATTTCAATGATAATGGCTTCTTCAGAGCCAAGTGAATTGCAGTCCAACTATATAGCTACCATTTAATCTCCCAAATGAGACAAAGAGAGGCCAGGTAGGACATTTTTCATAAGCAAAAAGGTTTTAAGCCTTGAATGTAGACTTTAAAATCTTGCATATATTTCAGGTAACTGGTCCTTGGCTGATTCCTAGAGAAAGGCCCCTTCTCGATAAATAATCCCACTGCTGGCTCGTCAAGCCAGTCTTTGCAAGGGGGTGGGGCAGACAATGCTTCAGAGGTGTTTTCCCCATATCAGAGTTACTTGTTTGTGTTTGGCTTACACAGAGGGTTAATCTCTCCATCCTGCTTTCTGTAATGCGGCAGGAAAATAGATTGTTGTTATGAAAACAAACAGAATGATAAGGCCTTTCCACTGTACCTGTTCCATTTACACATTTTCCTGGCAGTCCCTCCCTTGCCTATTCCTTCTTTCTCTAATATTGATCAACGATTCCAAACTTAGCTGGAAGAGAAAGAGAAGCCCAGCAGAATCACTCTGGAGTGTCAATCAGTAATAATTGCAGACACATGGCAGGTGAAATCAGATCCAACAGAGGGAGACCTCCTCTGGCCAGAGGTTGTTGGCCTTAAACTAATTCTCTTCCTTGTCGTGGTATGCGAATGAGTGTGTATGCACATATGTGCATACATGTGTTTGTGCATGTGTGCACACATGTGTGTGTGGAGGTGAGCATCACTCTCTGCTCCAATTAAGCATTTAAGTTATTGCAAACAGCTGAACAGGTTAGATGATGCCGATACCGAACACTGTTTGTGTCCTGGCAGGCCAATCACAGGTTCTAGAATAGATCTTAGTCTGTCCACCAACCATTCATTTCTGACTCTGATGGTTTGCATTTCAAAAGTTTTACAAAAGTGTGTGTGTTCGAGGCTTGACTCCCCCTATAAAGACTTCCTTGGAATGCAGGAAACCATAGAATATGGGATCTAGTCAAGAAGATGACTGTGGGTATGTCCTTGAAGGTATCGTGCTTGTCTCTTGCGCCATTGTCTCTCGGTGTTTCTTTTTCACTGTGAGGTGAGAACTCTGCCTCATCACAGGCTCAGATGCAGTGGAGCAAAATCAATCAATCAATCGATTAATCATCAATCAGTCCTTGGACTAGAACCTCTGAAACCCTAAACCCAAATAAAAATTGACTTTTGATTTTCTCTGTTTTTAGGGGCAGTGGTGAGGAGCTAAGGGATACTGTAAGGCTGTCATTTGAATGGGATTCTGGTTAGAATGTTCCCATGCTTCAATGACCAGCTCATGGATCACAAATTCCAGAAAGACTTCCAGAATTTTAGGACACTGTGTGTTCCCTCCTGCATTAGTATGAGATTTGGGGATAGACCAGTCTCGTGTGTGTGTGGTCTAAGTTTGTAAGCATTTCTGAAAGTTTCCTCAGGGGACATTGTACATGGTATGAGTTACTGACTGCAGATAAGTTGTTAGCTCTGCTATTTTACAACTTGTGCAAAATATTCTAGTTTCTCTAGTTCTCCTCTCTCTCTCTCCCTTGCTCGCTCTGTGTGTGTGTGTGTGTGTGTGTGTATCAGAAATGAATGTTGGGTGTTTTCTTATGGTCTCTCACTGAACCTGGAGTTCACAGATTGGCTAGAATGGCTGGCAATAACCTCTAGGAGTCCTCAGTCCCTGCATCCCTAGTTCTGTGGTTACAGGCATGCTCCACGATGCCTGGCTTTTAATATGGGTATTGGGGATATAAACTCTGGTTCTGCTGCTTGTGTAGCAAGCACATTATCAGTTGGACTGTCTCCCCTATCCCCATACCCTCATCACTGAAATGGATATGACTTTATACTTCTTTTGTAAGCTTGATTGTTAGAGGGTTAATAGACACTTGGAGAGTATCCAACTTGTGACCCACTTTTAGAATATGTGCACTAAATGTCGTGTCCTTTCATTATTATTCTTGTTTTTATATGCTTATTAAGTAAATATGTCAGTCATCAAGCAAGGTCGTTCAGGCATCAGTTGATTTTTCCCTTCCTTCTTCCCTTTTTTTCCTTCCCTTCTTCCTTCCTTGTCCCCTCTTGCTTTCTTGCCCCCTTCTCTCTGTCTCTCTGTCTCTCCCTCTTTCTCTGTTTCTCAAGGGATTTCAGGTTGCTGGGGAGAAAGACAGGATTCTACCAGTTGTGATTCAACAAGGTAACTTTGAGAATGGAGCTACTGAGGTCAGAGCTACAAACCACTTTATTTAGCCATGATCTTTGGCTTGTAGTTTTGTACCATTAGCCCATACATTGCTAAAGGGTAGAGAAATACCACTTCTATGTCTTGATATCCTCGAAATTTTGACAAATGATGATTAATTAACCGTGCAGTAGTTTAATGAAATCAAAAGAGAACTGGAGGTTTTCCTGGTCTTCTCATCTTTCCCTGGAAGCCCATCAACCTTTGCTTCCTTGAGCCACAGGTAGCACTGGCAAGTTCTGAAGGGCATCAGCAGTAAAGGCAAGGTTTAAAAGTTCCAGGTTTTCCTGAGCTGATGACCACGCTAGATAACGCTGATGGTCCCTGGTGAGTGCTGTGCCAAGTCAGGTTGACTCACTGCCCTTTTCTCTGCCAAGGTCAACATAGTGGGCAAGTGATTTCCAGGAGCAAGGGGGCCCCAGGGGACTGTCACCCTGGTGGGTAGTTACTTAAGTTTTTATGAGCATAGTTTGATTAATTAGCTTCTGAAAGGACAGTAGTTATTCCCAAAGAGACCATTAGGAAGCACCTATGTTATTTGGTCCTTGCAAGAAACGATTAACTGAAATTCATACTCTGCAAAATAATTAACTAAGAATGGCGACGCTACATTATCCAGTCATTTTGAAGAAAAGGTCTCTTAGATTGCAACTTAAAACTTTAAATTATTTTGCAGACTAGCTTTGGCTTTTAGATAGATTATAATAAAAGCAAATTATTGTACATTTTAATAACTTGCTTCTTTGGAAAAAGAGGTCTGATGCAAGGCTGATGACTGTGATGTATCTCATAAAAGCTAATTGACAGTCCAGTTCTTTAAATACCACAGGAATCCATCATAGTTCACATTACTACAATGAGTTTCAAAGGAGTTAAAGATGATTTACCAGCCATTGGGACATTTTGCTAATATTATACACACTGAAGAAAGTGGTAAAAGAGATGAATGCTTTGGGCCACTTCCAGTTGCTTAATTTGTAAACAGACGCCAAGCGCAGAGCTTCCAGTTCAAGGGCATGCACCAAGTTGGTGGAGGTGGCACTGTAATTACAAATAGGTTTGTCTGCTCCCTACATTGTTCTCTCTCTGGAGTTTGCAGGTCCATTAAGGTGTGATAGCTCTATTTTTGGAAAAAGTGGCTTCCTGTATTCATGCCTTTATAGTTCCATCTCCCTTCTCTGTGCCTCTGCAAGCTTCCTCCCACTTATGGCAAGGTTTATACTGTGCTGCACTGGGTCCTCCTAGAGAAGCTCCACATGACTGCCCTTTTCGACAGTTTGTGGATGAGGGGGAAAGAGTTTTCACCATAAAAGGACACCTTTCTGAAAATGCTTGAGTTGGATCCTGGATGAGATGAGTATATGGGGACTTGATTTGTTGTGTGTCTTTTTCTGGGGAGACAATCAACACAAACCTTAAAGATATGTGTAAACAGAGACTGCACTTTTGTTTCCCGGCTTCCCAGAGCTGAGTAATCACACAGAAACTATGTTAATTACAACATTGTTTGACCGATGGCTCAGGCATATTTCTAGCTAGCTCTTACATCTTAAATCAACCCATTTCTATTAATCTCTGTATTGCTATGTGGCTGTGCTATTACCTCATTTTCTCCATGCCTTCTTTCCTCAGTTGCTGGCTGGTATCTCCCTGACTCTGCCTTCTTTCTTCCTCTATCTCTGCTTAGATTTCCTGCCTTGCTATATTCTGCCCTGCCATAGACTCAAAGCAACTTCTTCATTAACATAATATGTAATAAAACATATTCACAGCATACAGGGGTACATCCCATATCATCTCTCCTTTTCTGTCCAAATAAAAAGTAAGGTTTTAACTTTAACATAGTAAAATTACATATAACAAAACAAGTATCAAGCAAGAATTACAGTTACAATATTTTTTGTGAGTCTAAAGTTTTATATCTAATTTATCTTTTATTATAACTAAGGAAAACTGTAACTATCTGTCTTCAACTACATCAAAGACCCCAGAAATTATAATATTAACTAAGTAAACAGGAAGCGCATTATAAGCAACTTCCAAAACTCTAAAAATGACTGCAACATCTCACTGGCTGGACAATTACCCAAAGTTCTCCTGTAACATTGGGGCATTCATCTTCAGCCTACAGGCCCATAGTATCTGGCAGACTTTTCCATGAGGTAAGAAATAATGAAGATCTGCTCTGCCTTGTATTGGCAAGGTTTGTCAATTGCTTTCTTCTGTGTTCTACACAATATCTTGCAGATTCTTTCATGAAGCAGGAACCCTGAAGGACTGTCTCACCTTCATTTATTAAGTTCAGCAGTCATTTTTCTGTGTATTCTGCATGTTTAGTTCATACAGCATACCATGAAGCAGTCAAGGCAAGAGCAGTTTCTTGCCCAAATGGCTTGTCACACTGAAGGCAAATTCCATAATGTACTTTTTCAATGCCCATCAAACTCTCTGAAGTAATTGGTGCTGCAAGAAGCACACATGTCTTACTGTTGAGAAAGGTCTAAGTTCTTAAAACCTTTTACATGCCACCTAGCAATTAAATGGTGTTTATGAGCAACTGACATCAGGCTTCTTGGTGGTAGCATGGACCTAGAAACTCCACAGAGTTGTGGCAATAAATTTGGCTCCCACCAGTACCTCTATCATGAATCTAGACTCTCAGAAAGCTAAGAAATGGGGCAGAGCCAGCTGCTAAATCTAATCCTTTAATCCTAGCCATATCACTTAGCAGATTAAATACTCATGTAGTCAGAAAACAATATAGACTTACAATAAAGACAGATTCAGATGAAAAAACCCTCTATACATTTTATAGTGTGTTTAAAATATATGTAGGTTTAGGAAAAAAAAGAAAAAGGATAGATAAAATCCTTAAACAAAGAAACAGAGTAGTTGGATATTGTGGCACATACCTTTAATCTCAACATTTGGGAGGCAGGGGCAGGTGGATCTCTGTGATTTCAAGGCCAACCTTGACTATAGAGTGAGTTCCAGTACAGCCAAAGATAGACAGAGAAATATTCTCTCAAAAAAAAACCCCTCAAAAATAAAAGAAATGGAGTTTAAAAAAAAGCCACACAAAAATGGAAAATACACAGAGAATCTGGATACTGTATGACATTGTGTTGTCTTTGAATTTTCTGACTACTGAGGAAGGAGCAACAGCAGCTAAAATACATTTGATTACAAATGCTGCTCTATTAATCCAACCCATATATTTTGAAAATGCCTTGACTTCAAAATTTAAGTCAAAAGATATGTTACTTTGGGAAAGAGGTTCTGCTCTTGTTTCCACAGAAAATGAGAGGCTGTCAATTCATTTTTATCTAAGAAAAATAAGGTTTGATTGAGGAAGACACTCTGAAAACTCTCCAATGGGAACAGATGGCCCAGATGAACCAATATTTTAGAACACCTCTGCTGTAGTTTCCTTGTATTCTACAGACAGAACAACATTAAAACTTCTGGCTGATATGATCCAGTCTCACAAAATACTTCAGGCAGAACTTGACCATAATCCTAAATTTTCTTTGTGTCCCCAAGATGATCAGTGCCCACAATCAGCAGGAAGTTGCTTAGAAAAGTACTCCCACATTCTCAAAAAGTGGACTATGGATGTTTGTCTTTGTTTAGTGTTGATTACAAGTTGTTATGGACAATGGTCAGGCAAAAGGTAAACAAAGGAGATTAGATTCAGGGCCTTGTTTTGAGAAGAAGAAAGAAAAGGAACTGCTGTGGAATAATGCTCTTGTATACTGTAAAGATTTAGCACTCATATTGGTTTAATAAAATGCTGATTGGCCAGTAGCCATGCAGGAAGTCTAGGTGTGGTGTTGGGGGAAGAGGCTGCTTGTTCATTCCCTGATGTCCAGACCATGAAATAACAACACAGAAACTATAGTATTTGCAATACTGTTTGGCCAATAGCTTAAGTGTATTTCTAGCTTACTCTTATATCTTAAATTAACCCTTTTCTATTAAACTGTATGTTGCCATGTGGCTGTGGCTTACCAGCAAGTTTCCAGTGCATCTGTCCCTGGCAGTGGCTATGTGGCTTCTCACTTGACTTCACCTTTTTTCTCTCCAGTTTAGTCTTCCTGCCTAGCTCTACTCGATCCTATCACAGGACAAAGCAGTTTCTTTATTCATTAACCAATAAAAGAAATACATATACAGAAGGACTTCCCACACCAGTGTGGCAAACAGAGAATTCTCAGAAGAGGAAGACAGAGATGCAGTCAACAGCCAGACACAGAAGAAGCAAGATGAGAATGTCTCACTTATAAAAGGTACCAAGCCACATGGCTACACATAGACAAGAATTATGGGTTAATTTAAGTTGTAAGAGCTAGTTAATAATACACCTGAGCTAATAGGCCAAACAGTTTATAATTAATAAAAGCCTCTGTGAGTTTGTTTGGGACTGAATGGCTGTGGGACCAGGCAGCACAGAAACTTCAGTTGACAGATATGGCTACAAGACAATCTGATCTAGGCAGTTACTCAGTTGAGTTTCTTCTATCAGAAAACTCTTAGGTTGTGTTAATTTGACAAAGCTAAGTAATGGAAATGCATATGATTAAAATTCATCAGATAAATAGTGGAACCATCAAGCAACAAAAAATTTTAAGAAACATTTTGCATCAGTGTTTAAAAAGTCTTGACATTTTGCCCTTTCTTGGAAAACTAAGAATCTGAGGAAAAACCAGACTCATAAGCCTACAAAACAGGAAGCTAGAATTGAAAAGTGTTACCTCTGTTAAGTAAGACACAGCCATTTCCTAAAACAAGACTGTGAGTTCACTTATTATCTGTGTGCAGACGCCTCTTTCTATGTATGTGCATATGCATGTGTGTGTGTGTGTGTGCGTGTGTGCGCACGCGCACATGTGTGTATTACTAGGAATTGCATCCTCCCATAACCTTTCTTTACCTCTATCTTTGAGTTACTTGCGACTAGACCTTACTGTTTATCTTACTGCTTGGTAGCCATTTCTGTTCTGTATTCTGTATTGAATATAGTTCTTTAATCAGGAATTATCAAGTTCAGATCATGGTTTAGAAATCTTTACTTAGGTCAATTATTAGACAATTATGTCCTGTCTTCAGAATAAACTGGGTCTCCTGGCTTGAGCCCCAGTGTCTCCTGGTTTGGCTTCATGATTTTGAATCTCTGCTTTCTCTGACTGAAGTCTCCACTTTCTCAATTGGAAATAAAACATGGCACTGTTGAAGATTTTAAAAGTAAAATGGAAATATTTATTTCATTTTACATGTATGTGTGTGTATGAGTGTATGTATATACACCACATATATGCAGCAATGCAAGGAGCTAATAGAGAGTGTTGGCCTTATTGTTCTGTCTCTCGTCTCTGTACCTCTGCAGGCCTCCCACTTATGGCAAGGTTTATACTCTCATGGTGGTCAGGAGATCAGGAATCATTTGTATCTCACCCCACCCACATCCTCTGTCAACTTTCCCACATCTCCCTGGGGCAGGAATCTCTGTTGAGATTGATGCATGTGAAGTTACAGGTAGATGTGAGCTGCTACATGTATGTTGAGAATGAAACCCAGATAATCTGCAAAAGCATTGAAGACTTTTAACCCCTGAGCCATAGTCAGTTTTCTATAAAGATGTGACCCTTGAGAGACCACACGTCATAGTAGCTCCTAGTACAGATTAGCAAGGAAACATAATCTGTACTCAATAGGGAGTGAAAAATCTCAAACTTGGGTATGAAGGGAATTTTATGAAATTCTCAAAGAACTAATAATATTGCTAAAATAAATCTTTGTAAGTAATAAAATAAAAATAAACAGAGCTTTGTACCTGACTCTGGGAATGGCTTTTGGCTGTGTCTTTTTGTAGGAACCATTCTCTGTTCCACCTTCTGTGATGAATTTCTTGTTTCTTAGCATTTACCATAGAGATTCTTGTGTCAGGGAGAGGTGGGGAAAGATGAGGTAACTAGAAGGTGAGGGTGGGAGTGGATACCCTTGTGTCCTAGTTCCCTGCCCACCATAGGATGGTGGGAACTTGGTGAGGATGGACTTTCCTTTGCAGATTCCAGTGTGAGAGGAGAGATAAGTGATGAATCAATAAAGTTATACAGGCCATGCATTTGAGAAGACAGGCTTGGGAAGACAAATGCTTCAAATGATAAGCAAACCTGTACCTTGGGGCTTATAATCCCATATTATCAGGAACTCAGGAGGTTTGCCCAGCCCTCTTTTGTCAGCAGTCTTTGTATTCTCTGTGGGTAGGGCCAGTAGGAGGAATAGCAATTGTTTTGGGCTCCTTTTTCTGTCATTATGTGACCAAGGTTCAGGTGGTTTACCACTATAGCAATTCTCCTCCTTTAAAGCTGCTATCTTGTTAGCCTGCTCTTTTCTCACAAGTAGGTAGATAATTAGAGTCACAGATGATGTCTCACCAATATAGGTACAAAAGTGGGTTTCCTTAGATCCCACCTACCTGTGGGATGGAGTAACCAACTACATTATACACACTTGTGATTCTACCCTACTCATGGAGCTCAACCCTCTGTGAAAGCTGACTCAAGATTTCTGGGGTGCCTCACACTTGCTCACAAATGAGGGTGTTTAGATATCCAGAGCCATTTGCTGCTTGTTCCACTTTAGTTCCAGGCTTCCTTGGGTAGATATGGCAATGACGGCCAGACTCTTTCTGCTGGGCCTTGTTACTAAGGCCCCTGGACAACTGTGCTTACCTATCGCACAGTCTTTGCTTCTGATAAACACATTTACAGCAAAGGATTCACAGTCATTACTACCCGTCTTCTGCTGACGATGACAACGCTGATGCCCTTTCAGCAACTGTTCATTATAAGGAGTAAACAATGCGTACACACAGAGTGTCAGGCGTATCTTGAGTCTTTGAGAACACTCAGTGACAAATGTGCAAACTACATCACTTCTGATAAAGGGTAGGCACAGGAAGGGCCCCAAATCCAGACTGACAGGAATATCAGTATTTAAACCAAATCCTGGAGACGAATGAGAGTCAGGGAAGAAGAAGTAGATATTGAAAGAAGGAAAGAGAGTTTGGTGGCTCATTTTGACTGTCCGGTTGGTAGGAAGTACCAAGGATCATATCCTTGAGAGGCACTTAGGGCCATATCTCTGGGCACTTCCAGAGTAGCAATCAAGGGAAGCAGAACCATTCTGAATATGGTCAGCACCACCTCCATAGCAGGGCCTGGAGGGAAGAAAGGAGAGTTTGCATCCTGTCAACCATGATGTGACCCAGTCAGCTCTTCCCACCAGGCTGTCAAAAAAAATCTTACTTTTAAGTAAGTTTGTCAGGTATTTTGTCATGCTGATGGGGTTAAAAGGAAGGAGTGGAAACTAGTATTTGAAAACCTGATGGAGAGGAGGGCATGGGACGTATGTTCTGATGACTATGAGTCATTTAATCCAGGTCTGGCAAAAGGAAGGCGCACTGAAGACAAAGGAACAGGAAAGTAGCTGGAGAGGTTTGTGGATGCAGGGCTCACAAGCCCAATGAACACTGTGGGGTTATTCATGGGCCAGTGTAGAGCTTGAAACAGGCATTCAATGGTAGAGAAACTTGATTTAATACTATTGTTGTATAAAGAAAGTGTCAGTGTTCCAATTTCAGCAGAACAAGCCTCAGGATTCTGTAAATCTGCTGAAACACTGGCTGTATAATATATTGGAAAATACAGCACTGAGTGGCATGTAGTGGGGACTAGTCAGAGGTCAAGCTTTAAACAAAATGTGGAACCCCAGAGGCAATGAGAGAATTTGCTTTCGTCTTCTGAGAATCCAGAAGCAAACAGTACTTATCACGAGCTTTCTCCTGCTTGCTGAATTGGGTGATCTTGAATGTTGTAGTCTGTGGTTCTGGAGGACTTGTGGTATATAGCTTATCTAAAAAGGCATCAATGAGCCGGGCGGTGGTGGCGCACACCTTTAATCCCAGCACTCGGGAGGCAGAGGCAGGCGGATCTCTGTGAGTTCGAGACCAGCCTGGTCTACAAGAGCTAGTTCCAGGACAGGCTCCAAAGCTACAGAGAAACCCTGTCTCGAAAAAAAATAAATAAATAAAAAGGCATCAATGAATCTCTTTATTCACCTTTCTTCTGCTTCCACTTAAATTTGATACCTCGAATGGTCATACTAGGTAAGCATCAATGAAAAATAAACCTAGCCTACATCATGAGCCATCCCACCAGAGAACTGTGAGGAAGAATGAGTATTTCAACTTTTGGAGGGAGTAAGGGATAGCCCAGTGGTTAAGATTGCTTAGTGCTCTTACAGAGATATGGATTGAGTTCCCAGTACCCACATAATGGCTCACAATTATTTTTAACTCCAGTTCTAGGGTATGTGAAATCTTTAGGTCACCACGGACAATATGTGCACATGTGTATGCACACACGCACACACACGTACACATGCATGCACACACATACACAAATTAAATAAACAAAAAATTTAAACCCTTAACATTTATAGCCACAAACAAGCATTCATAGATGTTTATAGTTCAAAAATCGAAACATGGATTAAAAACATTTCTCTAAAAAATTAATGTAAATTGATTCTGTTAATAGTAGCTCCAGGCACATGACTTAAACCAATCCAATTCCTCCTTGTGGATCTTGTTTCCAAGCTAGTCATAAAATAATTTTCAAAAGTTCAAGAAATCTAGCAAGCTAAAAATAATACATACTTTTGCACCTAAAGAGGTGAAGCTTAGGAGTCAGAAAAAATATTTAACCTGAAAACAAATCTGATACTGGAATTCTTAAGCACTCAATGTGAAAGAAGTATGCTCAATATACTTCAAGAAGTATAAGAGGTAACAATACACGTAACAGATGAAAGATTATAGAATGAGATGAATTTTATTAATAAGAGAAGCTTAGAATTCAAAATACAACTATTGGCATATAATAGAATAAGTAAATCTGGGAAAATTATCAAGAACATAGTTATTGTGGTTTGAATGTAGAATGTCCCTCATAGGCTCAGGTGTTCGACCGCTTGTTTCCAGCTGGTGGTGCTGTTCCAGAGGTTGTGGGACCTTCATAAGCAGGAAGCCTTGCTGGAGAAAACGAATCACTAGAAGACCTTGAAACTTTATAGCCACACTCCACTTCTTGTTCATTCCCTGCTTCTTGGCTGTGGCTGCCATGTGATAAACCTGACTTCCACACTGGCCATGATGCCTCCTCTGCCTGCAGACATGTCTTACCCACCATGCTAAACTGTAATTCTCTGGTAAAGTTAGCCAAAATCACTCATTTCTTTCTTAAATTTGCATTTGTCATGACGTTTTTATTATAGAAATGGAAAATGAACAGACATTAAAACAGAATCAAAGCAGTATGACATCAGACAGGACTTTAAGAATCAGGAAGTGAGAGGTTCCAACATGCTTCCAATCCAAGTTGTAAGAGGAGCTGAGGGAGAGTATGGAGTACAAGCAACAGTGGGATAAGTAATAGTTGAGAGCTTTCTAGAAGAGAATACGAGGTTTATTCTGAGAAGTTGTGAATCCTAAGAAAGTAAAAGAGGTAAGAAAAAAAATTGCACAGAGACACACCAAAAACAGTTTTAAGACTTTTTACCAGAGACAGGTTGGAGAAAAGGTATACTCTTCACAGGCACCACAAGCAAACTGACAGTGGAATTGTCAACAAAAGTAACAGAATCCAGAAAAATTATTGCACATCAAAGGGAAAAAAATCTCTGCCAACCATCAATTTTATACCCAGCAAAGTTGCCTTTCAAGAATGAAACAAAAAATACTATGTAGATGAGGAGGAAACTGTGTGTGGCAATATATAGCAGTGTCTTTGATCCTCTAGAGGCCAACAGGTTTTGGTTAACTGAAACATGGTTTCAGTCGTATGAAACAGTTGATGTATCTATATTAAAATCTAACTTTTCTGCTAACTCTGGGCCAATAAGCTCAGTTTCCTATAGAACCTGGGAGTCCCATACTTGCATACTTAGTTATACCGGTATGACTTGATTGTGCAACTCTAGAGTGGCCTGCATTTCTTCCTTTGAAGTACGAATTGTTTCCAGAAGAATGTTTTAAATGACAAGGACTATCACACTCCCTAGAGGTTTCTGTGTAATTCCTCCCACAGAGCTAGGAAGAATTGGGACACATAGATGAGATCCCTATGGTCATTCTCTGTGAATATATTTAGAGACTGTGAATTCTATTATATTCTTTTTGGGGTGTGTGTGTGTGTGTGTGTGTGTGTGTGTGTGTGTGTGTGTGTGAACCTAGTCTGCTTGGGTCAGTTTTCCTCCCTCTGCCTTTTATCTCTCATAAAGAGTGCTGATATTGCAGATGTGTCACCACATCTGGATCTTTTACAAGGGTTTCACACAACAAATGCATGCTCTGAGCTTTCCTGGGAAGTGATTTTAGCCACTAAATCATCTTCTTATGCTTTGGCTAAATTCTCAGAGTACTGATTTCCAGGCAGCTTAATTGATGGCAAGAAGAACTAAGTTACGGGAGGCTTAGTTTTATCTTTTGTTTAAAACCAAGTGTCTAAGTTTGCTTTCTGTTGCTATGACAAAACCAGCTTTGTAAGGAACATGCCTATTTGTCATAAATATCCTAAACACAGTCCATCACTGAGGAAAGCCAAGGCAAGAACTCAAGCAGGGCAGGAACAACTGTTTATAGACATGCTTCCCAGCTTGGTCAGCTTGCTTTTTTATACAGTGCAGGTGCACCTGCCCAGAGCTAGCACCATCCACAATCGTCTGTCCCCCTCCCCCACATCAATCATTCAGACTTGCCTGCAAGCCTGTTTGATGGAGGCATTTTCTCAGCTGAAGTTCTCTCTCCCCAGATAACTCTAGCTTGTGTCAAGTTGACAAGAAAATTCACCAGCATACCCAGGTTCTTCACTGTGGATTTGGTCCCTAGGTGTAACTAAAGAATGAGTGGATTTTGCAACAGTAAATGTCTTCTGAATTAGATCAACCGAAGCTTAATTTAAAATCAAATCCGTAACAAGTCTGCAGCGCTTGGCCAGTGCTGCCTGCTTCACCCACCCCATGCTGTCATGGTTCTAAATACTCAGCCTGTGTTTTCCCTGCTGCCATGGCACACAATGCCAATCAACCCTCCTGAGATGCTTCAGTTCAGACCCGAGGTTATTGTGTGGAAACTCTCAGCGTGTTTACTGTATACACAAAGCTTTCTGCTCTCAGAGAAACATAATGACTAGTTATGGAAAAACACTTCTAATATTTCTCTACCTCCATTCCTCAGCATGTAAATTAGTGTATCATTGGCTTGGATTCTGGTTGAGTGTTTGACTTTTAAAATCTGCTATTTGAGATATTGACTTGAGTTCCATCAAAACTCATAACATAAATGTGGTCTTAGGATTAGGACAATATTTTCAACAATTTATAAAACAATACTAAATACAACTTTGCCATTTTGTACTGTGTATTTATGCAAAACAGTGTTTTCAGCAAGATGGCTAGAAAATCAAAGTATCGATCAATTCTGAAAAACACTGATGATGTCTTAGATCCTGTAGTACTTAATATTCAGGAGGACTTAAACCTTTCTGTAAAAATCAACAAAGCGCATCTATCTCATTAGTATATAAAAGTCAGTTATCTTCAGCATTTTTTTTTTGAGACAGGGTTTCTCTGTAGCTTTGGAGCCTATCCTGAAACTTGCACTGTAAACCAAGCTGGCCTCAAACTCACAGAGATCCACCTGCCTCTGCCTCCCAAGTGTTAGAATTAAAGGCATGCACCACCACTGACCAGTAATTTTGTGTATTCCAAAGAACTATGTTCAAATAAAGTTCTTTATGATTATTCTCAGCAAATACTAATTTATACTGTCTTCTTCCTTCCCTCCCTTCTCTCTCTCTTCCTTTTTTATCTATATGAGTGTTGCTTTAATTGCCAACTGCTCCGACACTCTCAGACTTCCTTCTTTGCTTCTTGAATCTACATGACTATAGTTTTTTTTGTTTGTATCTCAATAGAAGTATTGTATAATATATGGATGACTTTCTCCACTCCTTTTTCTGGAACATTCCTTCCAGATGCTGCTTGATTTGGTTGCTCCCTATTTTCTAGAATTAACTACTGTTAACCATGAGAAGGTTCCACCATTCCTAGGACTGGAAATCTTAAAATATCATTGGAAAGAACGTTTTATGTTACCCTAAATGCTTCTAGGTTCTTTTTTAACTGCTACGTCACCGTGTGCAAATACCTGGACTTTAGTTACTGCAGCTATAATTGTTCTTCAATTTTGTGAAGAGCAGGATCACATTGTTTTGGCCAGGCTGGCCTCAAACTCATGATCCTCCTGCCTCAGACTCTTTAGTGCTGGGATTATACACACACTCCACCACTCCCCATTCTGTGATTTTTATTCTTTCTGTAAAGGATTGTGCAGAGAATGACCATCTAGTATGTCTCCAATCACAAATTAATATCAGACTAAAATCGAGAGTGTTGGGAAAGAGGGGTGAAGCAGCAGGCTGCCTTTGTAAGGATTCAGCAGAAGAGCAACCTTCTACAAGGAAGTGTGTGATGTGTTCTGTCTCCATTTCTTTGGTCCCCATAGCAACAATAAAACTGCTAATGACCTCCACAATGACCATACTGTTATCAATCATTTTGTTCATGGCTTTTATTTATC
This sequence comes from Dicrostonyx torquatus, assembly GCA_028555095.1. Classification (NCBI taxonomy): domain Eukaryota; kingdom Metazoa; phylum Chordata; class Mammalia; order Rodentia; family Cricetidae; genus Dicrostonyx; species Dicrostonyx torquatus. The sequence goes on along the minus strand of JAQHUG010000381.1, from coordinate 1,246,301 downwards.
TATTTTTTTGTGCTATGAATAATTGGAAAATGTTGGGACCATTTGGAGTCCTGGCCTCCAGCTCCTCTTCCCTGCTAGAGATCTTTACCTCTGATTTGAGTTACTGAAAGCTGTGCTTCACGAGCACGTGTTGCCTTGCCTTAAAGGATCAGAGGATAAGGTTTTCTCCTGTTGGCCCACCTGACTGTTGGGTATATAAGCCTCCATGGTGCTACTGAATAAAGAGTTTCTTACCAGTGACTATAGAGGTCCGTGTCTCTGTCTCTCTGTCTGTCCATCCGTGTGTCTTTATGTGTTTCAACCTCTAGCCCCTAGCCCGAAACAGCTTGGTAACTGTATAGTAGCGCATAGAACGCAGACAGACAGGCGAATGTGCACGGCATAAAAATATTTTTAGTATTTGAAGTCTTTTCTTTCCCTCCACCTTTTCTTCACTTGACTTCCGGGAAGCCCTGCTCTGTATTTCACTGGCACTTGCATCCCAGGCTCTTCTCCTTCATCGCTAAAATTGGAGCAGCTCTCCTCTGTTGGCATCCCAACATCCATGCAATGACATTTCCAAATTGTCATCTCCACCTCAGTTCTCTCCTATACAGTCGTATGCCAGGTAACCTCTCCCTGTTGCATGTCTATACCATCTACTTTTGTATCACTGTGACCAAAATACCTGAGCAAAGCTAAAGGAGAGGATTGTTTATTTGAGCTGACGGTTTCAGAGATGGCAATTCACCCCGGCAGGGAGGACCTGGTGGTCAGCACATATCATGACAACCAGGAAACAGAAAGGGGCATACAGAGCCTAAAATCTCAACGCTGGTTACCTTCCTCCTCCACCCTGCTCTCTCCCTACCCTCAAGGCTATCTTGCCATGTATGAGTCCACCATTAAGGGCTTAGCTCAGGGCCCTCAGGATCTAACTGGAAATGCCCTCACAGACTCATGGAGGGGGGAGGGGGAGAGCTCGGTGGTTGAGTGCTTGCTGTGCAGTTTTGAGGACTTGGCATTCAGAGAGGACAAGTAGTGCTGAACCCTGTTTAATAAATATTCCCTTGTCATAAGCACAGCCTCTGTAGGAGGTGTGTCAGGGAAATAAAAACAGGGTCCAGTCCTATAGCTTGCCAGCCACAGCACAAGCAATATTCTGATTAAGTGGCATTCATAGCGACATTAAGCCCAACCCTTATTTCTATAAAGTTACAGGCCCTTGTGGTACCTGTACAACAAACGATCCCCAACATTGCCCTTAAGGAAACTCCATAAAATAAAGGAAAGGGATGGGAATTTACCCGACGATGTTTGGTATACCATGTGGTGCTAGAGCGTGACAGCTACCCAGATGGACTGCTGTGACCTGTTAGCCAGCTGTCACCCTATCCAGATGATAGGAGAGTCTAGACTGGAACGAAGTTCTCTGAACTTTGTGTCTGTTGTTATGAATGATACACACCCACACACTCTTAGTACTGATTCTTGGAAAATTGGGAATCTGGTTTTCATTGAGAAATCATTGAGAAAGGGCTAGTGACTGATAAAGGAAAGGCCACAATGGGGGAGGACATGGGCAGGTATTTGAGAGTGATTACAGATAAAAGTGAAGTCATAAGCATCCCCTGAGAAGCTAACAGCAGCCATTCCCTGTGAAATGAAGGGGCAAATACCCTGGCCCATGTGAGGTACTAGTGGTCACACCTGGAAAAGCAGCTATGGTATGGAGAAAGGGAAATTAAATAGTGCCTTATCTGTTGCCAAGCTCATCCTCAGTGAGTGCCAGGAGTCACCAGAAACAGGGAGCAATCAACACATGGGGTCATATTTTATGAGGCCAAGCCTTAACTGTAAGGCAAGAGAAATGCACTCACATGATGGATGTGGGAAATGACATCTTAATTTTTTCTGATGAAAGTAATTCAAGTTTACATTATGCAGTGTCTTCAAAACCTGCAACCGCTGCATAGAACCCCGGGAATCATTACCAGTGATCAAGGAAGACATTTCCAAGACTCCCTAATTCAAACTGGACATAAAAGGAGGCCATTACATGGCTGTTTTAGACACCTTTCCACCCACAGGGAAGAAGACTTAACGAGAGGAAAATGTGCTCTCAAAGGAACAAATGCAGCCATTGATGGAACTTCCCTCATTGAGAGTGGGCTGTGGTTTTAATGGAAACTGTTCATAAATAAGGCTCTGACCCTGAGAGCTAAGCTGCCTTATTGAAATATCTGGTACATTTGGAGACCCCAGTGCATGCTGGGTGGTATGGAAGAAATTAGATGTAGCCTTGAACCTGTAAATCACTTCTACATATAATGTCCTCATTTTGCACTCTCATCCATAATCTGGGTAGGAAATCGTGCAATAGGACCTGAGGAAAAAGTGCCAGAAGTATGGTTTGGAATCCATATTCTGAGACAGAAAGCAATCATCTCCCTGAACATGACATTTTCCTTATTGATGAAGTATCCAAGAAGATGCATGGGCGCTACAGTGGTATGACCAGAATGGATGTCACCCAGGTCTATCACTGTGGAGCCTGCAGATCCTCCCACACCAGCACAGAAAGCCTGGCATACCTCTCCTGGGATGACTTCCAGGCCCCCTAAGATTACAGAGCAGCGACATCCACTACCAATTGTGTTGCGTAGATAAAGGAAGGAGGCTCCTCTGTGTGTCTTCAGTAAACTTTTGTGTTTTCACTGTTAGTCTGAGCTGCCTTCCCTCTCATGGCTCTGTCTCCTCACTACCTCTTGAATGTCCTTGAACACGTTCCGCATGCACATAAAAAATTTATTCAATAGTAGATACGTGGCCTTACGCCTTTGAATGGCTAGGGAAGAAGTCCATGGTAGACTGAACCACCGCTTGGTGACAAATGCATCTCTGTGTAAACAACAGTGCATAAGGATGTTGAATATAGACATGTAACTGACATGTGACAACAACAACCTTGGGCATGCTAAGTTTTTCTCCAAATGTGTCCCACTATTCCTGGGAAGACATGAACAAATATCTGCCCATTTTCGATAGGGAGACAATGGCAGACCAACATAAGGACACCACCAAACGAGAGAGTGTGTGGTCTGTTGCTTATAACCAGTCAAGGGAGTGTCTGCTCCTTCTGTTTATGGAAGAGGTAGCTGGGTTCCCACTGATTTTCAGAGACTACGGAGATACAGCAGTTTGTGTTAATCTGATTGCTGACGGGGTTAATTAGGTAATTAGACTGAGAGTCTGGCCAAGGTTAGTAAAAGCACACCTGTGGGTGTGCCTTTGAGGGCGTTTCTGGAGACATATGGACCCTGGCCTAATGATACTCAAAGTGTGAATGACTTTTGAGAAGCGGAACCTTATTAAAGGAAGTGGATCGCTGGGGGCCTGACTTTGACGGCTGTCTTGACCTGGCCCTATCTTGCTACTCACTGTTTCCTGGCCACCATCAGGTCAGCAGATTTTCCCATGCATACCTGCTGCCGTGAAACACTGCCTCACTTCAAGCACGAAGTGATGAAATCAGTTGGTCACAGACAAGGGCTCTGAAGCTGGGAGCCAAAATACATCTCTCCTCCTTTAAATTATGTCTCAGAGAGTTGGTCATGATGAGGCAAAGCTCACTTAGCACATTGCTGAAGATGTGATTCTGTCGTGGCCTGACAGTTGTCTGTGCTTATCAGTTGGTTCTGAGTCAATGAATGGTACTTTTCATACTTCTGCTCACTGAAAGAGCTGTAAGTTGCTAGATCTTTCCTTTATGTTTTTGTGACCTTATGATAAAATGTTTTGCTCTGTGCTTGAGTGTACTTACTTCCCCTTGCTTTGCATAATAACATGGAACTTTAGATATATTATTTAGGGGCTTGATTTATTCGCCAGACTTTATTAAATTCTCGCTTTAATGTTAAATTAATGTTAACTTAATCGCAAAAACACTATGAAAAAGCTGCAAGCATATGGTGGCTGTGTTGGTAATGAACTTGCTCTAAAGCTACTCGTCTCTCAGCAGTCTGTCTGTCTGTCTTTGACTCTTGGCAGCTTTTCTCCTGGGCAGGGGCTGCTTAGCTTCCGAATACCGCTCCCCTTTACTCTGCTTAGCCCTGGAGCAGGGTGTTTGGGCTTTAGAGAGCCCAAAGTGATGTATTCCCTCAAGTTGTAATGAAACACACAAAGCATTGCCTCCTCGGTAGGATAACGTGAATGGGATAGCAGGAGATCATGGCTCTGAAGAATTGTAAAGCGCTTCCGTGTTAGACACTTGTCCAGCTCACACCCCGTGAGTTGGATGTGAGATTCTGTATAAGGAAAAGTATCAGTTCCATTCTCAAGCTCACCTGTGACAGAAGTGTGACAGACAGAATGGGCTGCCTGGTGTCTGTCTGTCAGCAGAGCCACGGCAAGGTAGCTGTGGATGCAGGAGTCCCTTGGCTCTGGAAGCTCACTTGGAGAAGCCACTGCCTAGGGATTTTCTCTGCAGTCACCTGATTAGAAAATATTGGCAAAGACTTTAGTGTTTCTGAAGATCACTGCTGGGCTGCAATGTCTCTAGGTCTGTGACAGCTTTGGTTGGCTCTAGTTTTCCATTGTTCCTTCTTTTTTGTCCCCTGCCCATCATCTCTGTGGATTGGGTCGCACCTCAGGCTAAAACTGGCCCTGGTGAGGAGCCTGCTGTCCTTGACCTCGCTTCTCTGGCTTCTCTGTGACCTCCGCCCCTCTGAAGGCTTCTGAGGGCAGCTCGGCAGTCACTTTGCTCCTGTGGCTTAAGTTTGTTCTCTAAGAACACTTCCCTCCCTCCAAGTAATCGAGGGATAATTATAGCCATCATGATGCCACCTCCGAGGATGGGGGTGAGAATTAATGAAGTACTTCTCACACGATCTCAAGCACCTTCAGGAGAACCTGTTACTTTCTCACAGAATGTTATTCATCCCCTACCAGGTGGAAATTAGAGAGTGAACCAGAGAGATGTTTCTGGAAAAGTGGTAAGGAGACAGTCTGCATCTCAATTACTCCTGCAGTGGGTAGGTGCCCTCATTAGAACATGCACTCCTGGGGTCCTCCTTACTACTAATCAACTCCTAGGTCCATAGGAACTTGGGACTGTGTGTGTTTAAGAAACACAGCCACACCTCATGGGGGATGCTAACGATCCCATGGAATTTGAAAAAGACACCTGTATTTTCAGAGGAATGTGATGGACGGGCTATGGAGAAACACACTGGGTGAAAGTGAGGGATTGAAGACACATGCCACAGGCACTGGTGGGAAAAATAGATTTGATAGTGACAGGAGAGGGAAGAGATGGGGTCCAATCTCACTGGAGCAGAGGAGAAGTGTGTGGTCAGTGTTTTAAAGGATGAATGAGAGAAAGAAAGGGGTCAGCAGAGACAAGGAATTAACAAAGCCTGGATGTGTCAAAGGCCAATCCAGAGAGGTCAGCGTGTTGGGTTTCCAGAGGGTACCCAGATGCCTTTGGCTGAGGGTTGTGTTTCAAAGACTTGGCTCTCGGGCCCCTGAGAAAGCCCCTCTGACTAACATGAGGTCCAATATTCTTAACAGTGAGTAAGTTCTATTAGAGAGGAAGGTTGCAACAATGCCAAGAGAGTCCGGAGCAAAAGGTTAGTACTGAACCAAGTTGTTTCAAAAGAAATACAAATGGCCAATAAATACAAGAAAAAGGAAAGTGCAACACTTTCAAGTCAAGGAAATGCAAATGAAAACCACACTGAGATTCCATCTTAATCCTTTCACACTGGTTCTCAAGAAACAACAGGGCCTGGAGAGATGTTTCAGTGTTTATGAGCACTTGTTACTCTTGCAGAGGACCTGTAGTTTGTTCTTAGTACCCATAAGGTGGTTCACAACCATGTTCCAGATGTGATAACTTCTTGTGATGCCCTCTGTGAGTAACCGTCATACACATGGAATAATTATATATTTGCAGGGATGATTCACATATGCATAGAATAAAATAAGTCAATCATAAAATAAAATCAGGGGCTGGAGAGATGGCTCAGTGGTTAAGAGCTTTGCCTGCTCTTCCAAAGGTCCTGAGTTCAATTCCCAGCAACCACATGTGCTCACAACCATCTGTAATGAGATTTGGTGCCCTCTTCTGGCCTGCAGGGATACATGCAGGCAGAACACTGAATACATAATAAATAAATAAATAAATAAATAAATAAATAAAAGAAATAAAATAAAATCAAACAGCAACAAATGCTGGAGAGGATGGGCGGTGGAGGGAAAGGAAACAATGCAATCACCATGGAAATCACCAATTTCCCTGGGTAATATTCCCTGAAAGAATTAAAGTTAGCTTACTAAAATAGCACCTGCTCATCATGGTTCTTACGACACATTTTACAACAGGCAAAGACACAGAATCAGTCACTGTGCCCATTGGCGGATGAATGGATACAGAAAACATCCACTCTAGTATGTATACAGTACAGTTTTAACTGGCCATAAAAAAGAAGATCCTTTTTACAAGAAAAGTGGATGGAATCAGAATTTTTGTTTTACAACTGTATGTGTCTGTCTCTCTGTGTGTGTTTTCACATGAGTTTAGATGAACCACATGAATTCAAGAGCCCTCAAAGATCAGAAGAGAATATCAGATCCCCTGTAACCAGATTTGCCATTATGTAGGTCCTGGGAACTGATCCCAGGTTCTTTGCTCTTGACAGCTGAGCTATCCTTCCAGTCTCTTGGTTTTCAAAAAATGATTTTTGTATTATTTATTCATGTGTTTGTGGAGGGGAAGGGTGTGTGTGTGTGTGTGTGTGTGTGTGTGTGCGCACACACACACAGAGACACACACCAACAGAGATCATAAGAGAGCATCAGCTCACCTGGAGCTGGAGGTAAGACAGCTGTGAACTGCTTCATGTTGGTGCTGGAACCTGAATTTAGACCCTCTTCTGCTGAGCCATATCTACAGCTCCTTGGAATCACTGTTAAGCACAGCAATTGCTGCTTATTTTCTCTCATCCGTGGAAGTAAGAAGAAAAAAAAAAGGGATGCGAAGCCAAAAGGGAAACACTAAGCTTAGAGGGAAAAGGGAAATAGAAGAGGGAGAAGAAAGAGTAACAAAGGATGATGCAATCACACTATTGCACTGTGCACGCACAGAGAGTCATGAGACTCCTTTGCAATCTCAAATATACTAGGTAAAAAAGAGAGTATGATGAGATAGTCACGGTAGGGACTTAGCTTTTTCCCTTAGAAGCCACACTAAGGTTTAGTCAAGGTTCTTAATGCAAGGGCATAGGGTGTAATATGTCCAGGACTGAGTAGTTCTCAGGGACATGGCATTCCCTTTTTTTGAACCTATTTAAATTGCTTATTAGGCTTTGGAATTATTTAATTCCTTATGCTGAAGATTTTACGTGATGAGCAGAGGCAGGATAGACAGCTAGCTAGATTCAAATCAAATTTGTGAAACTGGCAAAAAGTTGCTCCTTTTCTCTGAGCCTCAGTTTTCCCCATATGGTGCAGGGACAGTGGGCTAGGAATGGCCCTCCCATCAAACAGGAGCATACACAAATACTATGGAGAGGAGGATTGTGGGTAAAGCTACCTGAATGTGTTTAGAATCAAAGAGATATAAAGCAAATGTTTCAAGAAGAACAGACAGTCAAGAGAGACACATTGAGGCATCTGGAGACAAGAAGCAGGGTCCAACCCTGTCTTGATCCATTTCCTGTTTTTGTAACAAGATACCCAAGTCTGAGGAATGCCTAACAATAGAGGTTCATTTCTTTTCAAGGCAGCAGAGAGGAGATGAAAGCCAGGCGTGCAGTGCTGAGTCAGAGGAGGGCCTTGTGTTGCGTCAGACAAGTTGGAAGACCTGGGATGAAAAGTGAGGCAAAGTGAGAAGTTGTCACTAGTGATGATGGCATTCATCCACTCATGAGAGTGGCCCCGTCACACCATCTCCTAGCCCTTGAAATGTTCATCTCCCATTTCTGCCACAGCAACTATTCCATTTCAGCTTGAGTTGGGAAGGAAGATAAAAAGAAACACTTCATTTGGAGCCGTCAGCCTCGTCTAGATAGGGCCGAATTGTGCTTGGGTAGAAGTACTGTGTGACTTTCATTGAGGGTCACCAAGAATGTTCCCTTCAGGATAGAGGTGTAGGCCACCAATCATGTGGGACTGGCTGTTTTAAGTTCTCTGGGCACCAATGGGACTGTTCCTGTGGTTGTCTTGTCATAGGTTCATTGTGGTACATTGACTCTATGAGTCAGATGAGTCCTGTAATTCATGGAGAAAGGGAGACCACTACTGCCTGTCAGAGTCAGCTTTAAATGCTGTTCCTGGAGCCCAACGCTGTGCACATCAATACCACATCCTCTGAGTAAAAGGACAGACAATAGCGTAAGTCATGAGAAATGAGCAGACTAAGTGTGCATGACCAGAAGAAATAGACAGGTTTGGAGACCACACTACTGTTCGCCAATGCCTGCCAGCCCTCTCTAGGGCAATACTGCATGGACAGAAGTCCATGGCTGGGGGTATTTCAAAACAGTCAAAAGCAGGGGCACATGGCTTGTGGTGTCTCCTGTTCTTTTGCCAGCACAATGTTGGCAAAGTTCCCAGTGGGGAGTGCCCGTGCAGCCTGAATCGGACACTGCACCTCCCCGGCCCTGAGATAGGACTGAGACTATCCACATCATGGTTTCAGACACTTCGGTGAAGGGCCAGAGAGGAAATATTTCAGGGTTTATGTGTCATGTAATCATGGTCAAGATTGCTTCATCATGTGACTGTAATGGAAGCAGTTACAGGTGACATGAGATTGGGAGGAATGTGTGTCCTGTCATGTTTCCAGTCATGCAGATGCTGCTGGTCTGGGAACCAAGCCCCATGTCTCACTGCCCTGACCTCTCTGGATTGATCTGGTACTTGGAAAACAGAGATACTGTGAGAGCTTATTTTAGAGGGTTGCTGTCATAACTAAAGACAATAATGTTATGACATTATTAGAACAACCCTTGTGGCTCAGTAAGCATTAGTCGCCATTGTGGTGTGGGTTGTCACATAGGTGTGTACACACAGCAAGATAAAGAGCGGGAGAGGATAACCATTTGCTTTACTGGTTGGTAAACTTGACTTCAACAAAGACTATACCCCAGGATGGATTTAAACAGCACACGACTGTTGACTTGTTTGTAGTAGGGATTTCATCCAAGCTGACTACCAGGTTGGAAAGTGGCTGCCATTTGGCTGACTATTAGTCCTCAGGCTTCTCTGGAGAAAATCAAGGTATGCTACTGGGTTCCCCTCCAGCCAGCAATAAAAATAAGACAACCCAAACGTAGTCAAGATAGACTTTCTCTGAGAGGGTATGTCCTGTGGCGGGATGGCAGACCCACACTAGATGTGGTCCGCGTGTGTGGTTGGGAGTCAGACCAGAGTCCATTCCAAGTGTTTGGCAAATCAGGGCCACTTGGTCCATATCTCTGAGGGAGAACTTGTGAAGACCAAATGAGAGAGATGCTGACTCTCTGGGTGCTGGCATCCTTGGAACCTCTCCTCTCTGGAGGATGTCTTTAATTGGATGCTTGTTTCTTGTGCCACCAAGCCGAGTGCCATCACTTAGACAGCTGTGTTCTACTTCCTCTGTCAAGCCAATCGTTATTCATTTTAGCACTTATTTTATCACCTGGTAATATCATTTGCAACTGCCCACTGCTGTCTTCAAAACCCCTCTGAGTCCTGGGCCCCCCTTTCAGTGTATTTTCTTAGTCAAGGTTTGTTGGCAGGGTACAAAATGTCATATGATGTAATGATGAATGAGCACATGGGTGCTGATCTATCTTCTCCCAAGGAGGAGGCAAGGAAAGTGCAGGAGCTGAAGAGGAGGTACAGCTATTTCCTGTACTACGGCAGGAGTCTTAGACTGGTAGCCACAGTGGGAACGGCTCCCCTGTTCATCTGCCACCAGTGGCATTGAGGCATAGCTTCCTGGGGATTGTTCTTCATGTGATGTAAGCTGAGGATATACCATGGCTTACACCAAGTCGGGTGTCTTACTTAGACTTCCTCATTGCTATGACCAAACGTCTTACAGAAGCAGCACTTAGGTTGGCTTATTTTGACTGAGGATTATAGAAGTTCTAGACCATCAAAGTAGGAAGGGAGTGGCAGAACAAGACTGACAGGGAGAGAAAGACAGATAGACAGATAGATAAATAGATATCTTGCTACTAGCCCCTCATCTCCCCATTTTGTTCTGGAAGGTCATTGGCAGGTGCCACCCACATACAGGAAGGTCTCCCCCTATTTGTTAATCTTTTCTAGAAATTCCCTCACAGACACACTGGGAAATGTACTTCTTAGTCACTCACATTCTTCTCTGTCCAGTCAAGGTGACAAGAGCAATGAATATGGGGTTGAGCTTTTACCCTGAGCCTGCTAGATCCAGGTCTGGATTTCTCCCAGAAAAGCTTCTGAGAACTATCCTGTCCCTGAAGCTCCAGCCTCATTGCTAACACAGGAACTGAATGGACTCGGACTCTCCTTGGGGGCCAGTTGTTCACAGCCCTGAGAAGAAAGGCAAAGGCGGTTGAGGCCACATGTAGCTACACAGTAGTATGGGAGCTGAAGAGTAGGAGGCAGCTATGTCCCTGCATAACCCCGTGTTTCTCGCATATACCTGAAATTAATAGGGAACACATTCTCCATTTCCTTTGGAGGATCTTCTGCTGAGCAATGTATGTTAGTAGTTTTTGTACCATCACTGCGGAAATTAGAGCCACATTAGCCTGGAATGCATTATTTAGTGCCTTCGCTTGTTTATGAGGCTGTGTTGATGACTCTCGCTTTGGAAGCAGTCTGGAGCGCAGGCTGCAGGCTGGTGAACAGACTCCCAGCTTCACATCATTGTGGAGTACGTAAACCCTGTGACTTCCCATCTGCATTTGCTTTAGGTGGAATGAGAACTGGAAAAGCTTCGGGAAAGCTGTTTGCTTAACTCCCAGAGGCTTGTGCTTCTTGACTGGCCGGGAGTTTGGACTTGGGAGGGGAGTGAGAGGTATGGTGGGCAATTTTCTCTCTGAATCGATTCAACTCGGGATCCTTGAGGCCAGCCTTTATCTGCCTGTACATCTCACAGGTTGCTGTCCCCTTCCTGGCATCACAGAGGTCATCTTCCCCTGCCTGGGATCTCGGAAGCCCCCACTTCCCCTTTCCCCCTTCTTCTAATCATGTTATCAAATCGCTCACAGCTTACCACTCTGTTACACGAGAACACAGCTAGCAGTTGTCTCGTCTCTGCTTTCCCTTCTGCACAGTCTGCCACACTGTGCTGGGTAGCTGCGTGTCAACTAGCTACGAACTAGAGTTATCAGAGAGAGGGAGCCTCAACTGAGAAAATGTCTCCATAAGACTGAGCTGTAGGCAAGTCTGTGGGGGCATTTTCCTAATTAGTGATTGAAAGGGGAGGTCCCAGCACATTAGTGATTATGGGTGAGGACATCACTGGGCCGGTGGTCCTGGGTTCTATAAAACAGCAGGCTGAGCAAGCCATGGGGAACAAGCCAGTAAGCCCCATTTCTCCATCAGCTCCTGCCTCCAGGTTTCTGCCCTGCCTGAGTACCTGTCCTGAATTCCTCCAATGATGAACAACGGAGATGTGGAAGTATAAACCAAATAAACCCTTCTTTCCTCTCCAAGTTACTTTGGTCACGGTGTTTTATCATAGCAATAGTGAACCTGACTAAGACACATGCCCTTTTCCCAAAAGCTGAGCTGTGGCTGCCTTCTTCCACTAAAAGCCCCATTCCTCGCAGGCTGCCTGCAGAGCCCAGTAGGGGCTCCAGTCTGGCCTTCTTGCCTCTCCTTACTCTCCCTTCAAATAGAGCCACTCATGTCCCCATGTTCTTATGCTGGACTGACTATTTACAGCCTTGCCTCGGCCTCCCGCTTCTTTTGTTGCTTTGTTCTAGAGTCTTAGACAAAAGTCCTGGTTCTTGGTGTTTCTACGATGAAGCTCAGCCAGCCGTCACCCAGATGCTACTAAACAGGAAGGTGACAAGCCAGGAACTGAGATTTCATCAAAGTGGCCACATTGGGAAGAACAGATAAATGGGTTCAGTGACCCTCAGTCTGCCTTCTGAGTACTCCCATGAGCCTTAGATTTAAGGAAATGTGGAACTAAGAGAGAGGTTTGCTCAAGGCAGCGGGTCCATTGCAGTCTGGATGGTCCTTATCACCAGGTTTAAAGCTGTGATTCACCTAGGTTTAAAGCTGTTGTCGTTGTCATCAGTTCTGGGGAACATCCTACTTCCATGAGGTGGTTTCCCCTGCTCTAGGATGCAGCCTCACTATCACAGACAGTTGCCCTCATTTGGGGGTGATCTATCCTGGGAGACATCTATTTCTCTGGGTGTAATCTAGATCCTTTGTTATAACAATGTTTACCTATCTGTCAGTCCTATTCCTGAAATGCAAGGTTACTCAGAAGCAAAATAGAGTTACAATTAAAACCAGAGAGGAACGAAACAGAGAAGTAAGGCCAGTGACCCTGATACCAGGTTTGTTAGGGTCAAAGCCTGGACCACGACAGCTCTGACAAGCTAGACTCAGTCACCTTTCCTCAAAGGAAACAGACAATACAGAAAAAACTGGGAAAGGAGGTTTATTCAATGTGGTCATATGGGAAAGAAGAGCAAATACAGAGACCCTCCTCCTAACCTCATCTTGGCGTCCTGACTTGAGGTTTAGGTTTAAACAGAAAGCAAGAGGTATGTGTAAGTAAGCAGTCCTGGCAAGCTGTGGTTCTGACCATCACTGGCCCATCACATCACTGTCTCTGAGGCAGTGACTCTTCCAAATCGCTGAGTTAGGGAGATGCTGCCTGCAAGGTGGTCTGACAAGTTGTCAGCTATGTGTGAAATCTCCTGCTGGAGAGCATGTTTCTCCTCTGGCTTCAGCCTTTTCCTTCCTCCCTCCTAAGTGTGAGATAGGGGGAGTGGATACTCTGTTTCCTTGGGGTACATTGTTTGAAAGGTCTGATACCAACCGGAAGGGCACAAGTGTGTCTCTCTGTCTTGGCTTCTGCCAGGAAAGTTTTAACCTGGGTGGATCCTCCTTCAGTGTTTCTAGAACTCTCCCCATGGCTCACACCCTGTGCTCCTGGGAGTTGGTGTGGAGGAATCTCAACTCCTTCCCAATACAAGGGAGTGACTAGAGTTTTCCAGGTGAATTTTGCTCGGTTTACTGAAGTGGCCTCTCTCTCAAAGACACACCCTTGTTGGCTAGCTTCCCTCCCTGCTTTACTTTCTACCTCTTCATTAGTATTTCCTAGAACCCCAGGCCACCAATCTACCTGGGGTTGTATTCTGGTTTCCGAGTCTACTTCTAGAAAACCCAAGCTAAGATACCCTGTGTCAGCTTCTCAGGGTCATGAGAATAAAGGGTCACGTGATTTCAAATGAGGGTGTCTTGTAGTCTCCTAGTTCTAGAGGCCTAAAACCACAAGATGGGGTGTTGTTCTGGTAGCTCTGGGTTATTCTAGCTTCTGGTGGTTGCAAATATCCATCTCTCTGATGATCACACGGTTGTCTTCTCCCAGTGTTTCATCCTCTCTTCTCTCTCTGATGTGAATATTGTGCCTTAGATGTCCCCTCCCCCTTTTTATGAGGAGGACAATCATCTTGGATTAGGTGACACCTTACTGACCTCTTTTAACTTGATTATCTCATTTCCAAATGAGATCAAGTCTGAGAACTGGGCCTTCAATATTTTGTTAGTAGTGGATACAGTCTGCTTCCATCCTCCCTGACTTAACACAAGCCTTGATGTACCAGGAAGCAGAAAATCTTAATTGAAAACAAGTCCCCATTGAGTTGCCCTGTGGGCAAATCTTGTGGAGGGAGGTTGTCTTAATTAGTGAATGATGTGGAAGGGCCCAACTCACTGTGGGTGTGCCACTCCTGGGCGGGTAGTCCTTAGCTGTAGAGGAAAGGAAAGTGAGCAAGCCAGTCAGCAGTGTTCCTCTAAGGTCTCAGCGTCAATTCCTGCCTTAAGTTCCTGTCCTGAGAATGACCTGAGAGCCATAAGCTGAAATAAACCCTTTCCTCCCCAAGCTACTTTTGGTCATGGAATTTTATCACAAAAAGAGAAACCCTAATATATTCTTCTTGCATACTTGGTGCTGGAGTGGTGTGTGTGTGTGTGTGTGTGTGTGTGTGTGTGTGTGTGTGTGCGCGCGCGTGCGTGCGTGCACATGTGGTGTGTGTGTGTGTGTGTGCACATGTGTGCATGCATGTGTGTGGTGTGTGTGTGTGAGTGTGTTCACATGTGGTGTGTGTGTGTGTGCACATGTGTGCATGCATGCATGTGTGTGGTGTGTGTGTGAGTGTGTACACGTGTGGTGTGTGTGTGTGTCTCTAAGGAAGGGGCTACAGGTGGTATCTGGACCACTGCAGCAGCAGAAATGAAGGTGCTGTAGACTTGTTGCCTCAGTTCCTGAAACATCCGTAAACTGTCATGCTCAGGGGTTGGATGATTTTAGCTTAAGTTTGAAATTTGGACTCAGTCAAATATTTTTGTTCTATCAGCATTTGCAAAAATCATCTGTGTGCCTTTTAGAAGGTATGATCCCCTTTTCTGTCTGAGGAACAATATAAACTTCCCTGGATTTTGAGGTCATTAGCACCTTGGGTTATAACCCTGTGTGAGGCTCTCATGGAGAGGTGGGCAGGTGTCTGGAGAATCCACACTACCTCCCGCACCATGCGAGTTTCCAAGAGTTTCTGTACAAAAGGCTGAGTGGTGGCTTAAAGTGGAAAGGATTTGTTTTCCTCCAGTTTTGGATTTCAGTACTCTAAAGTCGAGATGTTGGCTCTCTCTTCATTGGCGCTAGCCAGAGAGTCCTTTCTTGCTGCTTCTTCAAGCCACCAGCATTGCTTCCTTTCTCCCATGCATCAAATTCAGAGAAGCACAATCTAGTCTAAAGGTCACGGGATCTAGGCCCAGGTAGCCCCCAGGGTCATCCCATAGTGAATATGGAGAATATATAGTTCTGTTTCTGGAGAGTCAGCCATAACATTTTCTAGATTTTCAAAGCAAATCTTACCAGATTTTAGATTTTTGATTGCCCACTAGGGGAAGAAGATATCTATGCTGCCTTCTGTGCTTGTGGGCAACAGAGTAAGAAGGGGTCTCTACTTGATTCAGCCCCCAGAGCATTGTGGTCCCACCCGTAGGTGTGTGAGCCTTGGAGCTCATGACAGGGCAAGACAATGAATTAAACTGATGTCTTTCCTCTTAAAATACTTGACTGACATGAAATCATTGGTGATCTATCACAGGTCTCCCATGGGGCTTGGCAAGAGGGAACAGGTTTATGTTACCCACATTGTAGGCACTCTTGGCTTGGACATTGTTAGCTAACCCTCCTTGTTACTGTGAATTGTTCTGGGCTACATATAACCACTTTCAATCTTGTAAACACTGGTGGGAGAGAAAGGGTCATCTTATCGTTAGGTGGAAACTAAAGTCTGCCAGGAGCAGAGGGCAGGGGCAAATTAAGTAAAAGGCCAAGGATGAGCTCATTACAGGCCCTACTCGGCTATAAAGGTCCTCGGAACAGCTCACTGAGCATGCTCACTGCTGCACTTAGCAGTCAGCCATCTAAGATCTGGCTGCATTCAAGTGAGAGACTCTGCTTTGAATTCCATGAGTGAATTTCCAGGAGAAAGCCAATTTCAGAAGTCTATGGCTTCCCACAGAGAGCCCACTAAATTAAGAAGGATTCCTGCATGGGCAAGGCAGGAACTCCCACTATGGATGCAGCCTCATCTTGGGAAATATAAACGACATCCCCTAACAGACTCTTCTCCATGTTTCTTCTATTGCCCTGCGCTCAGGTTGGATAAACAATTTGCTTCCTAGCAAAGAGAACCGAATTTGATTTATGAGCCATAGTTCAGATATATAAGACACATTGCAAAAATGTGCCTACACGAACCCAGCCGTCCCAGGGGTGGTTATCATTTTATGACTATGGAGAAAGAGGAAACAGAGGTTTAAGTCTTTTTAATCTGTTTATTGGAAAACACTTTCAAACTATCAGCATTCAGGGCCCTGCAGGGAAGTGGAATACAGCAGTTTTGAGGCACAAATGGCCAGGACCTTCCAGAATCTCCCCACCTCTGCACATTCTCCTGATTGTTCCAGCCTGACTTCTGCCTGTTTCCCATAAGCACCAAATTCCCTCTTTTATTTCATCTTCCTTCCTTCCTCCCTCCCTCCTTCCCTTCTTCCTCCTTTCGCTTCTTGAAGTACCAAATTTTACTCCATCTCCCCTGTATTATCTAGCTTTATGAGTTTTGTACCAGTTTAGGTGGGTGGCATGTGATCCTGGGGTGTATAAGAAAGCAGGAGGAACAAGCCACTGGGAAGAAGCCAGTAGGCAGCACTCCTCCATGGCTTCTATTTCAGTTTCTGCCTCCATGCTCCTGCCTTAAGTTCCTGCCCTGACTTCTTTGCACTCTAGACCACAAGCTGTTAGCTGAAATAAACCCTGCTCTCTCCAAGATGCCTCTGGCCATGGCGTTTATCCAAGTAATAGAAACACCAATACGACCCTTCCATTTACTAACATGCATTCATTATATAAATGAATGGGCATTATCTTGCCATCTCATACGTATATTATGCATTTTAATCATATTTACTCTATCATTATCCCCTTTTCCCCCCTTCTCTCTCCTGCTATCTCTCTTTCTATTCCCTAATAATCCCCTGCTTTCTCACCCTTTTCTTTTCTTTTTGTGAGTTTCACTATGTAGCCCTTTATTCACTATTTAGACCAGGATAGACTTGAACTTACAGAGATCTCCGCCTACTTCTGCCTCCACTGCTGTGCCTGGTGCCTTATTCTTTTTGAGATATACATTATGCCCATGAGAGAAAATGTGATACTTGTTTTTCTAAGTCTGACTTATTTGACTTAGCATGATGACTGATTGGTACAGATGGTCATGCCATTTCCAAGATGGCTGCTGTAATAATAACTTGGTTCTTAGGCTGGTGAGCCTGCAAGAGGAGCCTGTGCTTCAGACTGAGTGCACACATAGAATCAAAAGTAAGATTGATTGTCTTAGAGGCACTTATTCTTTCCCTGCCTGAAAGCCTTCTTCTGAACTTTGTAGTCAAGATGAATAATATATTTCCTTTTTACTTTTAGAACCTTCTACTACAACAGTCCCGACATTTTCTTTGGGTAAAACTCTGGCATGTCACCTTTATCAAATAAAGGCACTGTCTCCAGGCCCTGATGTCCTCATTAGTTCACGCACACACACTTTAGCCCATTCCTATTCTCTCTCTTTCTTCAGGACTCATTAAGGACTGTGCTTCACTGACAGTGTCGTAGTGTGGGCGATAAGCTCAGCTTGCTTAGTAAGGCTTATAGCTCTAGTTTTTCCGCTCACTTAATCAGGACTATATATCCACACCTAAGTGTGAGTTTTCTCCTCTGCAGAGACTGTGAAGTGTCCTAACAAAAGGAGCCAGCATTTGATGCTCTGAGTACTGGCTCTAGGGTTAAGGGTTGCTATTCTCCTTTTGATGATGTTTAGCAACTCATTTGATGTTCTACAGCTATGTGCCTATATGGTAATAGTCTTGCAACTGAGCCCTTAGCCACTGATGCGCTAAGTGGGCTGGGAACTCCTCTCCTTTCTATGTAGGTAGATGCTGGGTAACAAGAGGAGAAGAAATGGATTTTGTGGGGACTGTGTGTGTGTGCATATATGTGTTTGACCAGATTTTACTTGATAAATTTTATTATTGTTTTGTCACTATGTAACCCAGACTGACCCAGAACTTGTAATTCTCCTGCTACTGCTTCTGAGGTCAGGAATTTCAGGAGTTCTGTCACTATGCTCACGTATTCTTAATAATTGTGACAAGTTAGAGGCTTAAACTTACTATTATTATTATTGCTCTTTTAATACAAATAGTGTAAATCTTTACAGGTACCAAATCAAGTGGGTTAGGAAGACATAACAATTTTAGTTGTGTGTTTATCTAACTCTCTATTATCTAACCCTTTATCCAGTCCTTCCTCCCACACCTTCATCCATCCATCCATCTACCCACCCAATCATCCATCCATCCACCCACCCACCAAACTGTTTCATCATCCCATCCACCCATTCAACCACCAATCTACCTTTTCACCCACTTGTCCATCCATCAATCAATTCATTCATCATCCATGAATCTACTTGCCCATCTTCCCATTGCCCATCTATGCATCTATCCACCTATTCATCTACCCGTCAACCCGCCTATCTACTTATCAACTCATCCATCCCCAAATATACCCACCCATCCAGCCATCCACTAACCTATCACTTATCCACCTACTCATACAGCCACCCTCCCACCTACCCACCTGGTCACGCATCCATCCATTGGCTCAGCTACCAACCCATTCCGCCATCTTTCTATCTATTCTTCATCATCCTGTCTCTTCCTCCTCCAACTTTATAGATACTAGAAGTTACTGTGGGTATTCTGACAGAAAATAACATAGAATCCTACAAAAGGGAATAGAAATGAGAGACTGTGTTTTCCTTTTCTGTTACTTTAAGAAAATACCTAAGATAATTTATAATAAGAAAAGGTTAGCTTTGGCTCAAAGACTTTGGAGATTTACTACAGGATCAGTTAGATATGACATTTGAGGTCCCAATATAGATGACAACTGTGGGTATTGTGTGTGATGGAGCAAAATGTCACCTCATATACAGGATGCAAAAGAAGAAAATTCTAGGGACCTATAATCCCTTTCAAAGCTCCACTTAGGTTATAACCTAAAGGCCTCTCACCAAACCCCTTCTCCTAATGGCTCTACCACCTCTCAAAAGTTCCATGCTAGAGTCATACTCTAAACACTTAGACCTTTAGTGAATACTCAGCCAAACCACAGTAGAAGGAGATCCCAGAAAATACTATAAAGTCCCAGCCCCCCAGAGTGGTGCATCTGAGGGACATTTAACATCCAAACCAAAGCAGAGAATTAAGAGACCAATATGTGGGTCCCAGCAGGCTAGCTCCTGTATGGGCCTCCCACTCTGCACTTTAGTGCAAGTGTAGTGCAGATAGCGTTCTTGCAGGTCCTCTCTGGTCTAGGATTCAGTTTGGAGACTGAGGGAAGGGCATGCATTATCTTGGATGTTGGCTGAATCCTATTCCATCAGGGATCAGTGCTGCATGATGCTTTGGGGACATCTCAGCCCAGGTAGAGAGAGACGCCAGGGATTTGTAGACATTTCATTGTCAGGCAGCTGACTCTTTTCTGCTTTCAAAGATGGTGCCCTGTGCTCTGCTGGAACAATTACACTAATGGAAAAAGGGATCTCTTTAGATAAATAAAGCCAGCTTGGTGGTCGGAACGAGGAGTCAGTTGGTACTCTGACTGGTGTATGTAATAGGAGATGGCTTTACACTGGTAGTTAGAAGAAAGGGCAGCAGGATGGACTGACTGTGGGGAGCCAGAAGGATGATGCTTGGACGCAGCTCCTGTGGTGATAGATTGGAGGCGGTGCCCAGTCAGTCTACATGGCTCCAAGGCATTTTATACACACTAAACATATAGTTGCTTAGCTTACTTGGATCAAAAGGGAGTTTTAGGGCTTAGCTCCTTAAAATAGTGGGTATGCGAGCCAGGCTTCAATCCTAGGACTTTGGAGGCTGCAAGTTTGAGTTCAGCCTGGTTTACATAGTTCCAGGCCAGTCTGAGCCACACAGTGAGACCCTGTGTGACTGACAGCAGCCTCTTGAGGCCGCAGCTGAAGTCATGAACAAGCTATTCCTGTCACCTAGGCCTCAGATAGTGCTGCTGTTAGGAAGCATGGCTGAGAGAGATCTCTTCACTAGGCTTGCATTCTCTGCCTTATAATATGGAAAGATAATGGACACCCCCTTCATGGAGTGAGTGAGATGTCGAGTGCCTGCTCAGTACCTGGTAGAAATACAGATCCTCAGACTAGGTCCACACTAGCCCTGTGCAAAGGTGACATGTAATGAAAAGATTGGCGACTGTGTGCCCTGTATGAACTGGCTGATAGCAGGCGTCAGAGGCTCTGAAATAGCCAGCAGGTGTCTGGGGTCCAGGTGGGAATTAGGGATCATCAGCTTGGACCTCTGATAGGTCCAGGCAATTGAGTGATGACCTCATAAAAGTCCTGCCTTATCCTCTGATGGTCAAGAGACCTGCTTGTCTGGGCTGTCCTGTGAAGGAACCAACTGCAAGAGCTGCATCATGTTTTAGTGCAAGGGATGGGCTTGTTTTCAAATGGATCAGTGAGAACCCTATCCAGGAGTCCTGGAGGAGCAGGTGCTCCCATCATTTGGATAAGTCTGGAAGCTGCATGGTGAGGAGAGCCTTGTTTCCACAGGCCAACAAGAGAAGGGAACCCACTCAAGAAAAGGGAGCAGAAGGCCCATTGTAATGCAGCTGCACTGGTGCAGGAAAAGACAGCATCTGGAGTTCCCCTAGCAGATATTTTTTTTGCGCACTTGCTGAAGCGTCTCAAAATACCCTAGAAATGGGCATTTTGCATGCAAGAACCTTGTTGCACAGAGAGGTGAGCCTGTTGCCTGTCACCAGCCAGATGTTGAGTGCCGTACTCCTCCCACTGCAGGGGCCTGCTCTGGAGTAGACATTGCCCTGAGTGTCCAGGAAGTCCTGAGCACTCCGGTTTACACAGCTAGTCGGGTATCTGTCAGCGTGGAAGTTTCTCTCTCAAACATGTCGTAGCAGACCTGGGAGAGCCTACAGCCTGCAGTCTCGTCGCTTAATTATGGCACACATCTCCCTCATAAATCCCCTCCATGGAAGGGGCTGCTTTCTTTGTTTAGATCCACGTCCTGCTGCTCTATTGATTACTATAATTCAGCCCTAATTGGACTTCTGCAGAGCACACGCACTGATGACAGCAGCCTCCAGGCAGCACGGCATCCATTATTAATACTTCGATGCTGGCCTTCACCCTGCTCTGCACCTCCACCCTGGGGAGCTCTGGGTACAGACCTGTCAGGCTGTGAAGCTTTTCTATAATTTTTGTCCCTACAAAAGTATTCGTTTCCCTTCCAAGAGGGGTGCAGACTGTATAACCAGCGAAGTATTCTCTAATTGCTCCTCTCCTGGCCTGGGCATGGTCCCTGTAGCATCTTCCCCTAGGCTAGGAGGGTGTCCAAGATTTTTCAGAACTGAGTACCTGAGCTCTGTAACTAACGGAGACATGGGGTGGGAGGGCTCAGGTGGACTCCAAAGATGGCTAAGATTCCAAGAAGCCCATGGAGAAGACATTTTGGTATAATGGCGGTGTATCTAACTCCAATGAAGCTTGTCAGTCAGAAACCCAGATTTGGTATGCAGAAACCACATAGGAGGGATGAGGAAGAAGCATCACACTGGGACAAACAGTAAGGCCTGTAAGAGATGGAACCATGATTTATGGGGCAGGGGAAAGAGCAGCTTCTTTTTACCTGAATAGGCCTGGGTAGCCATGATGTCTCCTCAGAACCCAGAAACTCAGGAAGAGTTTCAGGATTCTGAAGTGAAATATGCCAGCCAATGTGTCTGGCTGGTCACAAGCAGCATGGCAGAGTGGCAGTACTGGCTAGTTCTGGATGAACCCTTTCCACACAGAACTGAGCAAGCATGGTCAGTGGCTAGAGGCAGACAAGGAGAAGTCCAGGGAAGGAGTGGTCCAGGGCCACACTTTTCAACCTTTTGGTAGTATCCTGCCCTGACCAGGAAGACAGAGTGAGGAGGATGTCTGATCTGCTTAAGCCTGGGAGGGACAGGAACAGAGATGGTTAGCAGAAGCTGCACTCAGCACCCTGCAGGCAATGCAACTGAACACAGTGGGTTTGCAGCTGTCAAAGACAAAGCTAAAGTAAGCACGCATGAATGAGGATGCAGAAAGATCTGTAGCCTGCAGCATGGAGGACACTCCTGGAATGCTGGAAACCTGGGGATTTTACTAGGGGAATCTATACATATTCATGTAGGAATGTACCTTCTTGAGCATGCCCAATTTAGGATCATAGCATAAGAATGAAGATGCAGACACTCCTCTACAAGGACAACATGGCAGACAGAAACACCACTGCACATGCTTAGCGTTTGTCCCACTGTTTTAGGTAAAAATAAAGGAAGGAACACCTTGAAGGTCTACTAGTGTAAAGGTGCCTGCCCCACTTAGTGGCTAATAGTTTCTCCACATCTAAGTCCTTTGTTCTCTGCTAGCCATGGGGGGAAAGGAGGCTGCTTCCCTCCTGCACTGTCCCAGTAGTTATGCATTTCCCACATGAGGGCCATGGGGGGAAAGGAGGCTGCTTCCCTCCTGCACTGTCCCAGTAGTTATGCATTTCCCACACGAGGATATGATGATAAGCAGGAACAGAGGCTTCTGCCTGTTGGTGTTAAAGGGGGGACATTGGTGCAGACTGGGAAGTAAGGCATAATGCCAGAACAACCCATCAGGGGTAAGAATCTGGTGCTTGGCTGCTGTAATAGGCAGCCTTGTCGATTTCGATCTATACATACTCTGCTAGACAAAGAAGAGCTATATTCTAAATCTCCTTGCTCAGCCAGCTGCAATGGAAAGACTTGGCAGGAACTTGGCCCCTCTGACCCACCTCTTTCTGGAATGGATGCTGGCCAGGGTCTGATCAACATCAGATCCAGTCTCAGGAACACCAAGATTGGGGTCACAGGTCACAGTCACAGTATGCATCAGACTCTAGGCTACTCCTCTTATACCTGCATTTTCCTTAGGTGGTTGTTCACTGCACTGCCCTCCCTGTCCATCAGTAATAACTTACTTAAAACACAGCATCTACTCTATACTGCTTGTACTTCTGCTGGGGAGGGTCAGACTTGAAGCGGGAGAGGGAGTAGGAAAGAAGTTATTGCTTTCTCCCCTCCCCCATGCTTCTTTCTGCTCCTCTACCAACCTCTGTACCTCCAACTGGGCTCCTGCGATTCCACCACTCTCTACTTCTCAGCTTTGGAGTACCCTGTCCACATTCCTCCCCAAGGTCCTGTGTCTTGACCATGCTACTGGCTTCACATTCCAAGGAGTCTCAGCTAGCTGTGCACCGTGGACTGCTTTTTAGGACTCCTCCCTGCTTTAAGTTTCTCTACACAGAAGAAAAGGATGCTTGTGCTACTGTGTGCTCCTAAAGATTGATGGTGTGTTTGCCTGCAGGACTCCTCTGGGTAGATATGATTGTCACTCTTGTACTGGCCCTGCCACC
The DNA here is from genome assembly GCA_028555095.1 of Dicrostonyx torquatus. Taxonomy (NCBI): domain Eukaryota; kingdom Metazoa; phylum Chordata; class Mammalia; order Rodentia; family Cricetidae; genus Dicrostonyx; species Dicrostonyx torquatus. The sequence goes on along the minus strand of JAQHUG010000381.1, from coordinate 1,223,012 downwards.
ATGTGTCTTCTTGTACTGCTACCCTGCTCTTCTCATCTTTTGCTTGGAATAATGCAGTAGTCTCCCAAATAGATCCCTTTCTGCCCCATGCCTGACCCTCCTTCCGGTCATTCTTTGCAGTTTTCTTTTCCTTGAGACTCTTTTCTGGCTCTTGGTGTTTTTAGACAAAAACCAAGCCTTTAATTGTTCCTATGGCCTGGGCTGGTGTGTGTGTGTGTGTGTGTGTGTATGTGTGTGTGTGTGTGTGTGTGTGTGTGTGTGTGTTTCGAACCTTGGAGATTGTGCCATGATCCAAACTTCACTTCATCATCATCCTCCGTAGATTGAGTCTGCCTCTTAATTTTATCTATCACAAGTAGGTGATGGTTGGGTGAGTAAGATTAGCATTCATTGAATTGTTACTGAGCAAATCCAGTGAGGAAAGGCTGTGGCTTTCAGATGTAAATGACAACAGCCACACTTTTTATATCAGAGGGAGATTTTATACCTGAGCAATTTGCAAACCTCTTGGGACAGATGGCTCACCTTTCCCAAAAGCTTTATTCTGCTCTGCCTCACATTTTCTTTCGCTGTTCTAGCAGTGATGCTCTGGTCTACAGGTGAATACCTGGGCCCCTTCAAAGCTAGGTTTCTGTCACCTCTCTGATGCTTGTGCATATCCCAATAGGGTGTAACACAAACCTGGGGATAATACCACAGATGACAAGCAGCTCTTGGCAATGACTAAATTTCCTAACTGGAGGTATTCTGAACCTTTCCCTTTGCATATACAAATTGGTTATTTATCTCATAGGAAGTCTGCTTTTGCCTTTTGCCTGTGTTATATAGGGTTATTATTACTCTTTGGATACTGAGTTGTCTGAGTTGACAGTCACTTTTGGGTACCGACCACTGATGGGATGCAGATGGCTGCTTCACAGTATCTCCTGACTTGAGGTGGATCACATTGCTGCTGCTTAGCGCTTGCTGTGCCTCGCAGAAACATCAGTGTCTTGTCATCCAGCCTGCCAATCTCTGCACCTGCTGCCTGGACTTCCGTTCAGACCCATGTCCAGAAGATTCCTCTTTGGATTTTCTTTCAGAAGTTTTGTAGTTTGGGGTCGTGCATTTTAACTCTTGGATCCACTTTAAGTTGAGTTTTGTATGTGGACTTCACGCTTCTGTGTGGATATCTGGTTTTCCCAACATAGGCTATTGAAGTGGCTTCCCTCCCCACTGAATGTGTTCTTAGCAGCTTCATCAGAGATGAGCCGACCACAGAGGCCCAGGATGGCTTCTGAGCTCCCTGTGATCTTTACACATTCTCCTGCCTTTCCCACACTGTTGCGGTGACATATGCTCAAATGAGGAATTATAGGGTCTCACTTTATCCTTTAGCTCAAGGTTTTGGGTCCTTCATGGTCCAGAGTTGTTTTCTATTCAATCAAGAATAGCACTGGGTTGTTGAGAGGACTTCATTGACTCTGGAGATTACTGTGGATAATAGGAGTTTTAGTTTGCTTTCTGTTGCTATGATAAAATTTTGGATTCAACAACTTGGAAGAGGAAAAGTTTTATTTCCACTTATACTTCCATGTCTCAGTCCATCACTGAGGGAAGTCAGGGCAGGAACTCAAGGCAGGAACTTGGAGGCAGGAACTGATGCAGAAGCCATGAGGAGTGCTGCCTATTGGCTTGCTAAGCCTGCATTCTTATTCACCTCAGGACCACCAGCCCAGGGATAGCACCACCCACAGTGAGCAGAGCCCTCCCATGTCAATCATCAGTCCAGAAAACAACCGCAGGGACTTGGCTGCTTCTGATGGAAGCAGTTCCTCAGTTGAGGCTTCCTTTTCTCAGTTGACTTCAGTTTGTTCAAGATGAGAAAAACTAACCGGGACAATGGGGATATTTTTAAAATAGGAATCATCTCAGTGTGATTCCTATTCAATGAGCTCAGGGCATTGTCTCGTAAACCCGTGGGTGATTTTTTTTTTAATTTTTCTTAATCAACATGCAATTTTCAGTGCACTAGTCTATTTACTGGTTAAGTTTATTTCTGATTTAATGTGGTATTCCCTTCTGTATATGTTGTTTGTTTTGGTTAATGAATAAAGCTGTTTTGGCCAGTGGCTTAGCAGAATATAGCTTGGCGAGAGAACTAAACCGGATGTTGGGAGAAAGAAGACTGAGTTGGTGAGTCTTCTCTCACTCACTGTAGCTGCCAGAGGAGACAGACACCCTGGAATTTAACCAGTAAGCCACTGCCACGTGACAATACACAGATTAATAGAAATGGGTTAATTCAAGATGTAAGAGCTAGCTAGGAATATCTAGAACTATTGATCAAGCAGTATTGCAATTAATACAGATTTCTGTGCAATTATTTTGAGTCTGGGCATATTGGAAACAAGCAAGCAGTCTCCACCAACAATATTTATTGGTGTTATTTTGGTTGTTATAAATGAGATTGCTTCTTTCATTTTTGGGTTGTGTGTATACATAAGTATGCTACTTATTTTATATCATTTTATGCCCTGAAACTTAAATTTAAATTTTTTAAAGTTATGTATATATCTACCCAAGTTTATGTGCACCATGTATGCAAGTCACCTGAGTCCAGAGGACTTCAGATCCTCTGAAAGTGGACTCACAGGCAGTTGTCTGCTGCCTGATATGGGTTCTGGGATTGAACCTGGGTTTTCTATAGGAGCAGTAAACACTTTTTTTGTTTGTTTGGTTTTTTTTTTTTTTGAGACAGGGTTTCTCTGTGGCTTTGGAGCCTGTCCTGGAACTAGCTCTTGTAGACCAGGCTGGTCTCGAACTCACAAAGATCCGCCTGCCTCTGCCTCCCGAGTGCTGGGATTAAAGGCGTGTGCCACCACCGCCCCGCCAGTAAACACTTTTAACCACTAAGTTGTCTCTTCAACTCTTGTACCCTGAAATGTTAATGAATGCAATTATCATTTCTAACTATGTATGCAAACATGTGCACACGTGTGTGTGTGGTGTTTACGTGCATGTGCATGTACTGTGTATAGCCTTTTCTGTGTATTTGATCATGTGATCAGCAGACAAAGACATGCTGGTATTCCTCTAATTTGTGTGACATTTCTTTCTTCTTGCTTTGGTCTCAGTATATTACTGAGACTTCCAGTAGTATACTGAACAGATATGGCCAAAATATGAACCCTTATCTTGAGGTGGATCTTGGGGGTCATGGGTAATCATTTTACCCCACTGATTAAAGAGTTGGCTGTGGACTTCTCATATACGGCCTTTATTATATTGAGGTAAGTCTTTTTTTTTTTTTTTCCTGCCTAAGGACTCTTATCATCAAGGTTCCCATCAAGATTGACTTGACTCCCATCAAGATTGGGCAGAGATATAGAATGGAATTTCAAGTCTTCTTGATCCACTGTTGGAAATAAGAACAAAATATACGAGGCCCCTGCCCTACTGCCAATGCAGTGCCACGAGGAGTCTTGACAATGATCAAAGTGACGTAACTGCGGCTGGACCTGGATTTTGTGTGATTCGGAACCATTTTGCATAAATGGATACTTGTGGGATGTCAGAGTGGCCCTGGCCATCGCTTCCCTTACCATGTGAGTTCCACTTGGTCCTGCAGAGACTCTGCAGAGGCCCACAGAACCTGCCACACTTGTCACATACCTCCCACACAGACTCTTCCAGCAGGCAGGTCCTCCCAGAAGCCGGCTTCCCATGCTCTTGGATCGGCAGACATCTCCAGTGTTTCCATCCCGGGGCACTTCCTCTCTCTGGGTTCCTGGCCCTGCCACCATTCTCTCCAGTTTCTTGCATGTCAGCAGGAAAGTGGGAGTTTGGGAGGAGAGTGGCACCAGCTCAAGCTCTGTCGTACAAATAAATTTTTATGATTTTATCTAAAAAGAAAAATCAATAAATCATTAATGGTACCTTCAGAGAAGATTAAATGAACAAAGCTGCTTTCATGATGCTGTAAAGGTCACGCTTTACAGCCTTGATCACTTGCTAACAGCGCTGCAGACCTGGGGAGTGGCAAGCTGCTCTAATCTTGCCAGCCTGCTCAGGGAAATGGAGAATTGGCTCTCCGGGCTGATGACCAGCTGCAGCACCCAAGTCTGTCTCTCAGTTTTGCCCTTCCTCCCTTCCTTTCTTTCTTCCTCCCTTCCTTTCTTCCTTCCTTCCTTCCACCTGCCTTCCTCTCTCTCTGTCTCTCTCTCTCTCCTCCCTTCCTCCCTTTCTTCCTTCCTTCCCTCCATTCCTTCTTTCTTTTGAATCTTACTTATTCATGGCAAAGACAGGAAGCCAAGGTGAGAAGAAATGAAACACCTGCCCTACGGCTGTGAGTATATCATGGATAAAGATGAGATTTAAACTCATGCCTGGCTCCTCACCCAGTAGATATTTTTAAAGCAGTTTCAGAATTTGAGTCCAGTTCCAGGGAATTATAAAGAATTCAGGAATAGGACATTATTTCTCAGTGTATCTTTGACGTTGATGTATAGTTTCCCAGCCTCAACTCTACACACCGTACCTGGTTCTTGGGAGTTTATTGATTTAAGATAGCGAAACAAGCACGACAACACCCTTGAGTGAATTTTAAGAACTTTAACCTGGCAGGTGCTGTCTCTGAAGGCTCTCTTCTTCCATCCTGCATCCAGCTTTCTTTTCTCTCCATGACTTATTTTCCCATCAGTTTTATTTTCTGTAGTTTTCAGTAGGTATGAGATTCAAACAATTAACAGACAACTCTCATGTGCTGAGATTTCGCTCTCTTGGTTCACCTGCGACCTCCAATCACCAGAGGCAGACTTGGTCCCAAGGAGTAATTCATGTCTCTTGTTTTTGGGTCCTTGCATAGAAAACAGATTTCCATGCAAATGGGTGTCTGCCAGCTGCTTCTGTGAAACCTGGGCTCATATGCTGTTAAACTGCTGTTCTTTGGGGTCACTGTCATTGCTGGGAGGCTGGCAGTGTGTGACGGGAGTCTGCCCTCACTGTGGCTGGGAAATGTTCTGATGATGAGCATTCACTGTCTCTAATCAGTTGCTATCACAGGCATTTTAATGAATAGCTTTGTTCATGTGTCATTATCCCTAGAAGTGGATTCCTGGGATGCATGGTCCAAGCATCTGTAATTTTGACAGATATGAACAAATTGCCATCCACAAAGGTTGTCCCAACACACAGCAAGGGTAGCGATCAGTTTTTCATTGTCCTCGGCTGAGTTCACCAAGGGTCCTGCTGCTGGTCCTGCTGTGTCATTTTTATAAAGTCTGAGTCATGTGGAGAGACACATCTTAGCTCCTGAGAGAGAGCAAGGAAAAAGACTGTGAATGGATCTCTGTAACACCACTGGAGCTAGTAATGACTTCCATATTGCTAGATCTAGCAATCAACATGACACAAACCTAGAGTGACCTGGGAAGAGGGAACAGCAGTTGAAGGATGGCCTCCTTAGATTAGCCTTTTTTACTGCTAATATATAGAAGGGCCTGTCCCACTGTGGGCAGTACCATCCCCAGACAGATAGGCCTGCTATATAAGAGTAAGGCAAAGGAAGCAAGACATAACCAGTGTTCCTCCATGTTTCCTACCTCTGCTCTTGCTCTACGACTTTTCATTCCTGTTCTGACTTCCTGCAGTGACAGACTGTAACCTCTAAGAGGAAGAAGCCCTTTCCTCCCCATGTTGTTATTTCTCAGAGTATTTTTATCACAGCAGGAGAAAACAAACTAGAACACAGTGGCACCTTCAACCTTGACCTCACTGACTTTGCTCTTCTTGGCCCTGCTCCCTGTCCCTTCCTATTTGAGGCTGGTGTCTCTCGCTGATAACTTTGTCGTCTTTGCAATGCCGTCTCCTCTTCTTATCTGGGATGGTTTTTACCGCCATACATCAGAATCCCCTGGGATGCAGGGATGCACTTGAAAACGCAGACCCTCAGGTCACACCCCAGACAACTTCATATATAAAATCTCAATTGCTTGAGGTGGAGCCAAGGCATCAGCGTTCGAAAAGCTCTGCATGTCTGTAGTGCACAACTTGAGCAGAATTCTGTTCATTAAGCGGTGGATTTGGCAGGGTTTCATCCATGTCGTGCCACTACACCGTCTCTCAATAAAGCTGCAGACATGTGCACAGCTTTACTTACCATCCCCACACTGATGGCTTTATGTAGTCTCATTATACCCCAGACCTTTCCTGAGTTCTCTACATTTGCATCTCAGCACACTCTATGATTGGCATCCTAAAGTCCATGATCCAAAAATTGCCTATCCCTCAACCCTGATATTTTGTCATTGTTTTCGTTTCTAGAAGTAGTACAGCTCTTCCTCCTACACTCACCACCATCACTGCCACATAGCTGCCTCCGCTCCAGCTGACTTGCTGATGTTGTGCCCATCATCTAATAATTATGCCACATTGCAACAAACCTGTCCCGAGCCTCCAGTGGCTCTTCCTTACCCTGAGGTAAGAAACACCTGTCATTCTGCAGGGCTTTCCTTGGCTAGGTTCTTCTGCTCCCCGAACCAGACCTCCAGACATTGTTTTCTCAGTTCAACCATGCTCGCCCTCCCAGCATGGATCTTGTGAGGGTTTATACCTACTCCTAGATTTCTTTTCTTTCCACTCACATTCTAGTTGACTTCTAGTTTTTCCCTTCTAATAGCTCTCAAGGATTTCTTGCTAGAAACTTCTTTGACGTTCAAGACCAGGTCAAAACAGACCTCTTTTTCAAGAGATCTGTTTTTAGGAGATCTTTTGATTAATGTCTCTGCCTATCTTTAGGCGATAAGTTCTACAAAACACAAAAAGTCCATCTCCTTTTATATAGTTTCCTCTTTTTTTCTTGACATTTCACTCCCATATTAGGGTTCTCTAAAGGAACAGAACTTTCAGATTGACTATATATATGGATTATGTGGAATTTATTAGACTGGCCACAGGCTGTGTTCCTGGTGGTCCATGATGTTCCTGTGGTCCCTGGTAGTCCATGCTGTACATGACTGAAAGGCTGAGAATAAGGTTCATCCCATAAGGCTGTATATCTTAGCAATCCCAGTCTGACGGCAGAGTACAGGAGGATGCCTAGAGAGCTGCTGGTCTTCAGTCAACACTGGAATTCCTGAGAGGTTGTTTTGAAAAATCAGCGAAGGAATGTCACAGCAACAGGAGAGATGAACTTGTCAGTACGAATGAGATCAAGTAGGCAAAAACCAGCTTCCTTCTTCTTCATCCCTTTATGTGGGCTGCCACTAGAAAGTGTGTCCCACATTTAAGGTGAGTCTCCTTGCTTCAAGTAATCTGACCCAGAAAATCACTCCCAGGAGTGTCCAGTGGTTTGGGTTTTAGTTGATTCCAGATGGAGTCAAGTTGACAACCAAGACTAGGTGTCACAGTTCCCAAGGCCTTATGCATTTTCTGTCCCTCTGCACAGGTGATAATGCATGTTGACATATAAACAGAGTACAGGAACATTTGTTTCTCGTTTTCTACTCAGTGTTATACCTGAGGAACATGTACCTGCCATTACTTTCTATGTGCTTTGTTTTGGACATTGAGTGCATGTTAAGAAACATACATTTTGGGTTTTGCCTCAGAGTGGTGTTCTTGGTGCATTTTTAGCAGATGGGGCTCGTGGGAGGTCCAGAGGTCACTGAGGGTTAGTTGAAAGTTAGTGTGTGTGTGTGAGACTTCTTGATGGCTATCACATGATCCTTAGAGTGTTTTGAGAGAAGATGGTTACAAAAGCAGCGAACCTACCCTCACCCATACTCTCTGCTCTGCTCAGGGTGTGGTTGCTGGCCTACTGTGCTGCCACATGCCTTAAATCCCCGCACTCAGAAGGCCAAGGGCAGTTGGATCTCTGAGTTCAAGGCCCACTGAGTTTACCAGTCTAGTATCTGTCTTGAGTTCTCAGCCAGCCAGGACTCCATAGTTAGACCCTGTCTCAAATCAAAACAAGACAAGACAAAACAAAACAAAAAATACCAATGCAATGCCAACAAATGATGTGGTTGTTTTCTCCTCCCCCATACCCTCCATCTGCCATGGATCCTGAGACAGAACAGCACCATTTAAACTTTGAACTTCCAAAGCGTGAGCTAAATAAACCTCTTTACTTCCTAAGAAGCCTGTGTTGGCTGTTTCATTGCAGAAATGAAAAGAAGACGGAACAAGTAGATGACTGCAAACTGGCCCCTGCTGCCCTCAGTCCAGAGGGAAGATGGCATCAGCAACATTATGTACCTAACCTCTAACGGGACATACACTGTCACCCATACCCTGTGAGCCAGCTGGCAGGTCCTGCAGGACCAGAGTTATCATTGAAAATCATTCACATTTAATAACTACAACAGCACTCAATAAATACTCAAAAAATATGAAGGATTGTTTATAGTGGCCGCATCTCATAAGGGAAATTTACAAGACTATTAAAAATTATTAGACTTTTTCTATGATAGGATGGCTTTCACTAGCAGCCCTGCATGACTTCATATCCAGGCTATGCAGCATGTTTATTCTCGGGTTTTCAAAATACCATATTTCTTCCACCATTAAATTTTATCTCAGCGGCATTGTTTTAAAGCACCAATCTCCCTAGCTCTTCTGGTCTTGTGATTCAGCTCCAGAATGTGTTGCTCTGGACAAGCCCCTGGGGACCACACAGATCTGGCCCTGATGGCAGGAATTGAAACTGAATGATGCACATGGCTTCTGGGGATTGCAGGGATGTGAATGTATCTGTCATTGTGGTGGCCCTGCTGGCCAGCAATTGGCTGGAACTTCCTGGCAGGGACCGAATGTCCTACCTGTGGTCAGGAGGAAGGAGGAAGCAGGAGACTGTGAAGATCACAGTGGCTCTCCAGTTGTCTTGGCTGTGGGACACTGAGACGTTTGTCTACATCTGGCCATGGTGGTCACCCACACGTAGAGTCTCAGTGTGAATCTTTCTAAATTGCTGATCATGTCCACACCCCTAGGCACAGCCAACCATTCTCAAGGACAAATGGCATGTCTTCTCCCTTGAAACTGAACCAAGGAAAGAGTCAATGCTGTTCTGTTGAGAGAGCATCGCTGAGTGACAGGTATTGCTTTCGCTCCAGACTTCCCTTCAGGGCAGAGGATGACTGAGCATATTAGAGGAAGGATACCTGTGAGATGCTGTAATTGTCTAAGGAGCACTGGGGGTCTCTGAGTTACCAGACTGAACATCCACTAAATTAACTGTCCCTTTTGCTTCCTCTGTGCCTTGGGTTCTGTCTTAATTAGGGTCACTATTGTGATGACACACCATGAGAAAAGCAACTTGGGGAGGAATTGGGTTAATTTGGCTTACACTTCCATCACTATTCATGGTCAAAAGAAATCAGGAGAGGAATTCAACAGAGCAGAAATCTGGAGGCAGAAGCTGAAGCAGAGGCCATGGGAAGGGGGTTGCTGATTACTGGCTTAATCATCATAGCAAGCTTAGCAAACTTTCTTAAGGAATACAAGACCACCAGCACAATGGTGGCACCACCCACAATGGGTTGAGCCCTCCCAATTGATCTAACAAATGCCTCCACAGACTTATCTACAGTCTGATCTTATGAAGATATTTGTAGTAATGAGGCTAGCGGACAGTGTTCCCTGCACCCGGCTTCCGGCCGCGGGCCTGCTTTTGGTCCCCCGCCAACTTACACCCGAAATAATTATACACAAATTGTATTCATTTAAACTCTGCCTGGCCCATTAGTTGTAGTCTCTTTTTGGCTAACTTTATATATTATTTTAACCCATTTTTAATAGTCTGTAAGTAGTCTTACCGGGAAAGATCCAGCATGTCTGACTCTGGCGATTCAGGGCAAGCTCTCCCTGAGCCTTCCCTATCTCAGAATTCCGTTCTGTCCTCCCTGCCTATCTAAGATTTTGCCCTATCAAAAGGCCAATGCAGTTTCTTTATTAACCAATGAAAGCAACCCAAATACAGAAGGACCCTCCTACACCAGATATTTTCTCAATTGAGGCTTTCTCCTTTCTGATGACCCTAACTTGTGTAAAATTGACATAAAACTAAACAGAATAACCCCTGTCCTTCTCTTTGCCTGGAACTCAGTCCAGCAGCAGGAATCCAGTAATAAGGTCATCCCCGATGTTTAGAACTGACACCCCCATTGCTGGTTCCCTTTCTCAGACGTGGAGCAGTCCTGAGCTCTGTCTTTGGGTTCCATGACACTAGCAGGTGAGATGAACAGGTGACCACAGGGAGCAGCCCACTGAGGGAGACTCACAGGTGGCTGTTTGAGCTGAGGGTACCTTGTGTAATAGACTCCCTGTCACCATGAGGAAATGAGGGCTCTGGTGCCTGGGTTTCCAGTTTCCAAGGGAAGCTAGAAATCTGCTCAAACAGTTAAATATAGCCATAGATTGCTGCTGCAGTAAATTCTATGACGCCTGAATTAGCCACTAGGGTCATGGACCTCACTGTATTTTCCCCTTGGCACTTCTAATTGCCCAGAACCTTCCCCCTGATTGGCTCAGGGAGTGTCTGAAGTCAGCCCTTGTGCTGGTTAATCTGCAACTTGACAGGATCTGGAATCAATTAAGAGATAAGCCCCTGTGCATACCATGAGAGGCTCTCTTGAAGAAAGCCCGGAGTCCCTGATGAGATCCTCTTCCTGCTTCCTTGATGAGCAGATGACCACAAGGCCTGTACTGCAGTTCCCAGATATCTCAGTTGCATGGATCCTCTGTTTACTGGCTCTCAAATCTGGGGTGAACACTTAGCTGCCAGCAACTATCAGCACCCAACCCCAGTAATTGATTCACACCATCTGGTGAGGGCACAGCCTCTCTGCGGAAAATCAAAATGAGGAAAATGGTTTGTTCAGGCGCATCCCGGCTAGCATAGGCAACATTTCTACACATCCCAGTGGTCTTCTCTGCAGAGGCAGGAAATGTGGCTAGAATGCCAAGGAAGGCCCATTGCCAGAGAAGCTTGTATGGGGAGGGGGCCCTCGGAATGCCTCCCGGGGAATGAGCAAAGATTTTCTGGGTTTCTGGTAGCTTTTATTTCTGTGACCAGCTTCCCCCGGAACTGCTTAGCAGAGCCTGCAAATCATGGAGGGGGTGGAGTAGAAAATCTCTACCCCAGCACTGATGGCCTAGGGCTTGACAATCCCAAAGACTGGGTTTTGAAAACTGTTTCCCACCTAAGAGTGGGGGGAACCTTGCCTTTCACCTTCCAGAATTTTCTAGATAGCTTGCATCTTGATTACATGTTGGAGTTCTGGGCCAGCAATTCATTCTAAGTCTCTTTATGAGGACCTAGGTTTGATCCATTATGGTGAATGCTTTACGGGTTGTCTTTTATGATCTGAGATGTAAGCCATTTATGTTAGACACTTAGGATCCACTGAAGAAAAAAAATAAAATAAAGCTGACTTCAGCCCAGACAAGTTGTAGAACTAGACCCAGCATGGGGCTATGAAGACACCAGAGAAAAGGAGACTTAAGTATTGAATGTAGGTAGAGAAACTGAGAGGGTGTAGGGACTTTAAGTCTATAGGTCCAACTGAAGGAAGGTGGCTTTGGAGAGGACTAGGGTAAAGGGAGATGCAGTGATTGGGGAATGACAAATTTCACATAAATGTACTTGAGTTTATCCTGGGAAACTTATCAAGTTATTTAATTATCTCCAAGGTTGGGAGGATAAGAGATAATAACAAGAGAAGAGACATCTCCCTGCACCCAGTCATATGCCCCTTGCAGATAACTTCCACAAGGGCATCATGATGGCAAATCCCTTGTGGGAAAGATCCCAGGGAATTCATTTCTCTGTTTAGACATAAAGCAAAGAAAACCAGCCTACAATTCACAACCCCAGAGAACCTAGACAATAATGAGA
>JAQHUG010000381.1:1190813-1202731 GCA_028555095.1 Dicrostonyx torquatus | reverse complement strand
GTGTGTGTGTGAGAGAGTGAGTGTGTGTGTATATCTGTGTGCGAAAGTGTGTGTGAGAGAAAGAGCGCGTGAGAGTGCGTGTGTGTATCTGTGTGTGAAAGTGTGTGTGTGAGAGAGAGCATGAGAGTGTGTGTATCTCTGTGTGAAAGTGTGTGTGTGTGTGCATGAGAGTGTGTGTATGTGTGTGTGAGGTATATGCACATATGTGTGCACATGCACATGGATGCATGTGCGTGCACCTACACAAGGCTGGGGCTAAACCCAGCTGTTACAGCTTAAATGTTAAATGTGTTTGAGCACCTGGCCCGCTGCTCCTGGTCATGCTGTCCTGGGGGATTGTGGAGGTTTTTGGGATTGACTTGAGGAAGTGGATCACTGGAAGCTTCGTGGGGTTAGAACCAGTTCTAATTCCTCCTCTATTCTCTGTTTTTTTGTCCAGCCAGTAAGTGTGAAGCCACTGTCTCATGTTCCTGTCATGGTGCGCTAAGCATTCTCAAACTGTAAGCTGGTGGGGTGATACACAAGTATTCTGTCAAGGCCTTGCTTCCACAATAAGAGCGCCAGCCCTTTATGAAAGCAGAGCCCCCCCTGATCTACTGACTTCTTTCAGGCACTGTTGGGGACTGAGTTCCCAACACAGGGGGAAACTTCTGAAGCAGTAGCAGTAACCCTCAGCCCCCTGAAGGAATACAGCCATTAGCCACAGTCTGGGCTCTTGTGACTTCACTGCTCCTGCCACCTCCTTCCACCACCTCCCAGAGATCATTGCTCCATGGCAAAGGTGGTGAGTGGCACCACCACAGTGAAAACAGATTTCAGTATGTGACTTCCTGTACCTGTCTGCTCAGCTGCAGGAGGGCAAGCAGAGGGCTTCAGGAAGCCTGCCAATTGAGACTGCCAGTGAGTTGCCAGGACTCCAGCGGAGAAGAATGAATGGAAGAATATGCTTTCATTCCTAGCCTCTCACTTGGTGGGTAGGGGGGGGGTCAGTGATTACTGTGGTACTTCCCAAAGCCAGATGGTGTCATTCAGGATGGAAAAGGGCCAGAGTGCGCGAAATGAGTTCATTAGTTACAGATGCTGTATTACAGAACTACACAGAGAAGCTGATACATAATACATTTTTCTCTCACAGTACCAGAAAGTGGAAGCTCAAGATCAGGTTGGTCATGTTCTAGGGAAGTCTCTTTTAGCTTATCAAGTGCTGATCTCACATTGTTGAGGGCACTAATCCTACCTGGAAGGTCTCACACCTTAACAAGCTAAGGTCAGACTAGCCACAACTTGGGGACTAGTGTCTCAACAAGTGATGTTTGTGAGGGATGAGGAGAGATACCAACATTTGTTCATTGCACAAAGGTCAGCCAGAACAAATGACTTGATTAAAAAAAAAAAGGCAAGTGCCAGGTTGGAGAAATGGCTTAGCAATTAAGAGTGGCTGTTGCTTTTGTAGAGGACCTGGCTTCAGTTCCCAGGGACCACGTCAGGCAGCTCACAACTTCCTGTAGCTCCAGTTCTAGAGGGATCTGATGCCCTCTTCTGGCCTCTGAGGGTACTGCACACACGTGGTACACATAAACTTACACAGCATGCACACACACAAATGATAACAGTGAAAACACCAACGGACACTGGGTTCAGCTCCTTTGCATCTTTTCAGGAGAAATATCTTGAGTTTTCTATGAATTCTTTGTTTCTTTTTTTAAAGTGTTGGTAAAGACTTAATTTTAAAATATATGATGGTGCCCTCCTAGCTAGATTTGAAATCTGGGCCACATATAACATGAAATCTGGGCCAAGATGTCAAGCTCAGCGCTTGTTCTTTAAATGTTCTGCATCACTAGAAGAATATAATCCTTGGTCCAAGGTGAAAGAACTTTTGTATGGTAGTTTGGAAGCCAATAAGAATGTCATTGAGCTTATTCTAAATATCAACTATACAGTAGGAAAGATATTGAGATATTTTATAGGTTGTTCCTGTAGCTAGTGGCCATGGGTAGAGTCTTTAGCTTAAAAGGTCTTTAACTTGAAAGATTGGGAAGCTTCTGGAAGGATACTGGAACCATTAAGCTATAGAATACCTTCAGCTATTTTTGAACTCTAATTTGATGCTGTTAAAGTTCAGAAAAGGCCCAGGTTTCCATCACAAGAAAGAACAGCCTGAATGGTTGTGCAAGCTGTCCTTGTGTCTGGCTTCAATTGCTCCTGATGAGTGTCCCAAGGAGGCTCAGGCTCTTAGGGCTGCTGGGAGGAAAGGGGGAAAGGGCAGCAGGAAAGGGCAACAGATTAGTCAGCACACACATTAAAGAGCTGCTCATGAGTCTGTCACATGGTCAGACATGTCTTAAAGTCCTCTAAATGGCAAGGCTTTCTTGAACCTTTGCATAGGTGTGGGTAGTACCCTCCCCGGCCACATGCTGAGTTCTTACAGCAGTACTATAAAGAACAAATGGGCACCAGCCTCCTCCGTTAATGACCCTGATCTAATGCTGCTGATGGTTTCATGTATGCTGGGCTGGGGGTGAAGTAAACGATGTTAGAAAAGGGCAGGAGGCTTTCTGGGCAATTTAGCTGAGAGTCTAAGGTAAAGGCAGGAAGGGAGATATCAAAACAGCAATTTTCTGATCTGAGTCAATGAAGTCTCTATGGGACAAAAGGAAAGATTTGATCAGAACACACACACAATATATATAAAAGAAAAATTAGTAAAACCTCATCTCATCTTTAAAGTCCCCACTCAGAGACTGTTGCAGCAGACATTCCAGCATGTGGCCTTCTAGAGTGTTTTATGTGACTATGCAGAAATGATACATTTACATCTCTGGAGTGAGCTCAATCCTCTCAGCAATTGAACAATTCCACACTGTGATGTATTTATGTAATTTTGACCTTAGAGTATGCCACGCTTTACAACAAAATTAGGCCCTTCATTCTTGGTGGAAAAATGGGTTACTCCTGGTTTTCACAAAAGCAAATAATTCTGCCACAGTTTTCCTTGAAAATGTTACCCACTCCCTCCCATTGATTCTTCATCATGTCTTTGCAATATATTTCTAGAGGTGGAACTGCAAGGGAAGAGCTTGCAGCTGCCCATGCACTGGTCCTGGCTCTAAACCCTGTCCCTGTTATCATCCCTACTCCTGTGACCTTGCATGACTTCTCTGTGCCAACATGTCCAAATGTCTCTGCAGGACCTGTGGCCTCAAGTGTTAGGGTCCTAGGAGATACTGAAGGAAAACCCAAGACTCAAATAGTATATAAGCCTTTATTAGAATTTCACCGTGCATGTGGGGTTGTTCACCTGTACAAAATGGCAGTGACCCCAAGAGGAGTGTGTAGGCTCCTTTTAAGCACAGCTAAGGGGAATTTTAGGGACAGTTAGGTCATCTGAAATATGATTGATTAAACAAGCAACAGTTGTGTTACTATACCTTTAACTGGCTGAGGTTTAGTCTTATCATTTTTGGACATATTTGCACAAGCTTCGGCAAGTTCAGACATGACTCAGAAGGGGCTTCTTTGTCCTTGAGACATACATGCCCTGATTGCAAGGGCATTGTAGATAAATGGCCCTTTGTGGGAGAGACATCTATTTTACCCTTCTCTGAGAACTGAAACTTAAACTCAGTCGTGAGAATGGGAGAGTTTAACCCCTTCAAAGTCCCTGAAGTTAAGCATCTCCATTGGATGCTGCCTCTCAGCTTTTCTGAATGGACTCACTGAAAGCTAAGCTAAAAGTGCCCCAACCAGCTCAGCATCCTGGATAATTACCATTTGCCAACAGGCATGACAAAGTTTATTCATCAGCTCCCCACATCCTGCTTTCACACTCAGAAGATCATGTTCCCTAGTAAGTGTCTTAGGTGTGTGTGTGCTCATGGGTGCACATGCTTGCATGTTAATGTGCATGTGGAGGTCAGAAGTCAAAATCAGGTTCCTTTCCTCAGGTGCCGTATACCTTTCATTTTGAGACTGGATCTCTTTTTGACCTGGAATTCAGACTAGGCTGGCTGGATAGTGAGCCCGAGGGCTCTACCACCTCCCCCATACAGGGTAGCAAGTGCCTGTTTTTTTTTTTTTTTAAGTAAACTGATTTATTTATTTTACAACCTGCGTAATTTCCCCCTCCCTCCACTCCCCCTCCCCCAGTGCCTCTCCCTACCCCCTACGTTCCCATCCACCAATCCACTCCTACTCCATTTCTGTTTAGGTAAGGGCAGGTCTCCCACGAATATCAACAAAATATGGCTTATCAAGTTGCAGTAAGACTAAGCAGCTCCCCATGTATTAAGGCTGGGCAAAGTGACTCAGGATGAGGAGTAGGGGCCCAAAGGCCATAAAAGAGTTGGAGACAGGCCCTGCTCTCACTGTTAGGAGTCCCATAGGAGGACCAAGCTATACAACTCTAACATACCTGCAGGCTCTCTGGTTGTTGGCTCAGTCTCTGTGAGGCCATATTAGCTGATTCTATGAGTTTTCTTGTGGTGTTCTTGACCCCTCTGGCTTATATAATCCTTTATTTTCCTCTGCTGTGGGAGTCTCTGAACTCTGCATAATGTTTGGCTGTGGATTTCTGCTGCACCAGCACGACAATTATAGGTCTTCTGAGCGAAGGACGTCGGGATTCACTCACAACACACACTTCAGGTTCTGCAGACAAGCCTTTATTTCACTTTCTCACACAGTATATGTGGCCCTCAGCAGGGGAGGCCAAGCCAGGAAAAGCAGGAAGCTCTCACTGCAACTTACATGCCTTAGGGGTAAACATCTTTAGAAAATATTGCTGAAAACACCAGATTGTTCCTGTTTTCAACCAACCACAAGAGTGCAAAACAGATCAAGTGGGGGTGCGAAGGCCTGTCCTCAAGGGACCCAACAGATTTCTGCATCTGTTTCCATCAGTTGTTGGATGAAGACAGTTGGGCTAGGCAGCAGTTGGGCTGGTTATAGGAGATGGCCAGTTCAGGCTACATATCCACTATTGCTAGGGGTCTTAGCTGGGCCCACATTTTTATCTGACCTTGAAACGTGCCCCTCTCCACTAATCTCTTTCAGTACTCTTCCCCTCTGTCTCCCACCCACCCTCAGTCCCTTCCCCACTCACCCTCAGTCCAGCCCACTCAGGAAATCTGTTTACCCTTTCCAGGGAGATCCAGGTGGCCCTCATAGACCCTTCCTGTTTTTTAGTCTCTCTGTCTGTTTACTTTAGCATAGTTATCCTTTATTTTATAGCTAATATCCACTTATGAGTGAGTATATACCATGTTTGTCTTTCTCGGCCTGGATTACCTCACTCAGGATGATTTTTTTTTCTAGTTCCATCCATTTGCCTTCAGATTTCCTGCTGTCCTTATTTTTTTAACAGCTGAACTAATACTCCATTGTGTAAATGTACCATGTTTTCTTTATCCATTTCTCGTTCAAGGACATCAAGGTTGTTCCAAGGTTCTGGTTGTTACAAGTAGAGCTGCAATTAACATAGTTGAGCAAGTGCCCTTGTGGTATGGTCGAGCATTTTTTGGGTATATGCCCAAGAGTGGTATAGCTGGGTCTTGTGGTAGACTGATCCCGTTTTCTGAGAAACCACCACACTGACTTCCAAAGGGGCTGTGCAAGTTTGCACTCCCACAAAATGGGATGCAGATCTAAACAGAGAATCCTCAACAGAAGAATCTCACATGAGGCAGGCCTCCCATGAGCTTGTACAAGACATGGCACATCAAGATGAGGCAGGACCAAGCTCCTCTCTTTACATCGAGGTGGGGCGAGGTAATCCAGCATGGGGAACAGGTTACCAAAAGCCAGCTAACAGCCAGGAGAGGTCTCGCTCCCAGTTTTAGAAGTTTTTTTAAGAGAGATGGGGAAGGGGAGGGGATGGGAAGAGAGGAGGGAGGAAAAACTGGTTTGGTATGCAAAATAAATTTAAAAAATGTTATTTAAATAAAAAAGAATTTCAGATGGCCAAGAAACACTTAAGGAAATGTTCGACATCCTTAACCATCAGGGACATGCAAATCAAAATGACCCCAAGGTTCCATCTTACACCTGTCAGAATGGTTAAGATAAAACACACACACACACACACACACACACACACACACGCAGCAGCTCAAGCTGGAGAGGATGTGGAGCAAAGGGAAGATGCCTGGATTTTGGACATGAATTCTGGGCTTGAACTCAGGTCTTCATGCTCACATGGCAAGCTCTTTATCAAGTAAGCTTTCTCTTGGCCTTAAATTGTGGCCATTCTTGCCAGTCATAGCCAATCAGATAAATGTATACAAACCAATATGATGAACCATAAAGCTTCTCCATCAAGGGGATTCACACCTCACAGGAAGACTCAAGCAGTAATTACACCAAAAAAAAAAATGGTGAGCTATTACACTAATCATGGCATTTGGTATATAGACATTTTGACATAAAGAGCCACCTGGTATACTCAAAGTGAATCACTGCCTTTCTTGCATTCGTCCTGATTCTTCCTAGCTCCTCTGCCAGCTGGAAACCCACCTTGACATGGGCTGGATCCCCCACTTTGTATCCCAGGTCTGGATCAGGTCCTCCATAAACCAAGAACTCAGGAGATACACAAGGAAATTGAGAACATATTGAGACCAAGCCCACGCTGTGCTGGGGGCCTCGCCAAGAAGAGAGTCAGGATCCAGATTCCAGTAATTTAGGGAATTGCTCATGTAAGGAAGCCCCGGCTGCTGGCAAGGAGACAGCTGTGGGTTCTGGCATCTGCTGCTGCCTTCGCAGCCACGTGCCACTTCTTCCATCTTTACTACCTTCTGAGCAGTGCCAACACAGAGCCTCTGCATGTGTCTTCTGTCCATCCATTTCTTGCCTGGCAAAGATATTCATAAGTGACTAGCCACCCTTTTACAAGAGCTACACATCCAGGTGTGTTTTAATTACCTGTCACCGTGAAGCAAGTTGCCACATACTTTAAAACCAGCACACACTTGCAGCCGTTGGGCCAGGAATCTGGGCAAGCTTTATCTGGGTCTTCTGGGTGAGGACTTTGAACCACGTTGCCATCAAGGTGTCAGGTCTCACCTGAATGTCTCACTGGAAAAGGCTGCTGACAGGGTTCATTTCCTTGAGAGATGTTGGACTGGTATTCCCAGATAGCTGTTGGCCCGAGGCTGCTCTCACTGCTGTCAGACATGGGCTTCTCCAGTTACTTCACTAAAGCATTTCCAGTCCAGAAGGAAAGCTAATATAGCAGCAACATGGAAGTCGACTCTTGGGGATTATTGCAGAAGTGAGATCACGTTGTTTTTTTTACCTGAGCTGGGTTTGCTTCATTAGAAGCAGGGGAGAGGCTGATGCAAAGGGGTGAAGACCAGCATGTCATCACTGTTGACCCTTTTGGAGGCCATTGTCATAGGCAGCTCTGCATACTGCAGATGGGCACTCCACCATAAACACCTGTACTCTGATTTTTCCTTGCTTCTGGTAATGTATATATAGGTTTCCCTGGCTGAGTCTTGAGCTCTTGTAGTAAGGCCTACCTTTCCTGCTCTCCCCAGGACAGGTCTGATGATTCAGGTACTAGATCCCCTTGGGATGGGTGAGTCACCAACAGCCATGGCTATTACCTGACTCATGCCTAGTTCTGTGAGTGCAAGAACAAAAGATAAAGCTTCTAGGCTGCCCTCTAGGCAGTCCTCTCCAGGAAAACTGGCTGTATCACCCTAACTCTCTCTGAACCACTCATTCAGGCTTCACTTGCGCTGACACTGCTCACAGTCTTTGCTTTCCAGCCTAGAATAGGAGTCAGTGAGGCCCGTCCTTCTCAAATATCCACCTAGCCACTCAATCAGGCCCTGATCGGCCCTAGGCTGATTCTGCCTCCTATTCTGATTGTTTCAGGATCTTGATATCCAGATTTCTATGTGCAATTTTCCCACTTAGAAATGTGTGTAGTCCAAACAAAACACGGTGACTGTAAGGTGGGCTGTGGGGCACCGGTGTGTAAATCTTCGGTCCCCACATGTTTGTATGCCCTTTCAGTCCCCGGGACTGGACCAGGGTCTCCATTATCTGTTGTTGCTTTCTCCATGATGGCTGTCACAGTGTATCCTCTGCAGTGGCTGCACCAGGAGGTGCTTAGCAAGTGGCTGCTTTTTGATGTGTTCTTTGGATAGCGATGGGATGGGTGTCCACCAACTCTGAAATCCCCCAGGAGGGACATCACTGCCTCAGTTGATGGCATCTGAAATAAGCATCTGTGGAGGTGCCGCCTCAGGTTGTGAGTGGAGGCTAAGTGGTCTTCAACCCCGCTGGCAGGTTGTAGGCACTACTCAGCCTTCGTCACCATGACGGGAAATGGAGCAGCACAAAGCTGGTTTCTGAAGCGCCCAAGAAGCAGCAGAGAAATGGCACTGGAGGGTTTATTTATGCCCATACAAACAAATCAAAATGTGTTCGGACAATTTAGAATCCAAAACGAGTTAAAAATAGTGCCAGGGGACAAAGCCAGCTCTGAAAATCCATTAGCAGGCAATCCATGTTAATGACCTACAGGGAGCTTGACTGCCAGCAGCGGGCAGTGGAGGTTGGGGACCGCCAGATGTCATGGCTCAGTCCCTTGGCACCATACTGCTTGGCTGCAGCAGCATGTGACCACGCCACTGCCATTACAGGGATTAAACAGCACTGGCTTTCAGCATGAGTTAGGGAGGGCTTGCTCAGAGTGTTGGGTCTGAAACATCCCCTTGGGGTGATTCGGTTCTGGGAATATGAGCTGCAGGTGGGGATTTTTTCTAGGGCAAGGAAAGACAAAACTCTGGGGGTAAGAAGTTTGGGCTCAGGTATGGGTCCTGATGGGAGTTTACCCAGATTGATGTTTCCAAATGGACATCAGGGTGAAGGAAGCAATGTCATAATCTGGGCATGAATTATCCCTGCAAAGAGCTCATTAAAAGTTTGTTTTGCCTGCTAAGTAGGCTTGGGGGGAAGACTCAAACACAAGAGCTCTGACTTCATCAGTGGATTTGTCTGTGGATGGATTCACAATTTGATGTCATTATTGGGATGGCAGTCAGAACCTGGGGTTTAGTTAGAGGAAGTAGTTCGCAGGGGTCATGTCCTTGGGGCTGTATCTTGTCTCAGGCTTCTCTGCTTCCTATCCGCACGAGGAGAATAGCTTTGCTTCCATGCCGTGAGTTTCATCACAAGCCAAATGACATGGGCTGAAAGCCCTGAAACCTGGAGCCAAAGCAAGCAAATCCCTTCCTTAAAAACCAACGTATTTTGTCACCGTGATGAAAGCCAACAAACACAACTGTCTTTGTGTTTCTCAGCAGTCACAGGCCAGTGCTTTAATAGAATTCAGTAAAACCTGAATTATGCAAAAACTGGGGAAAATGTACAGAGCCATGCAAAAGACAAGCCCCTTGCATTTTGCTATTAGGTTTTACCGACATAAATTGCCATCAGGGTTCACAAGTCCCCTATCCCCCTAGTTCAGCATTTCACCAATCACATGCAGTATGAAACCAGAGGCCTGCCATGTGTCCAGGCTCTCATGTCCCTGTGCCCTGGCTTTCATTTTTCCCTCTCTAGGGAATGCTCCCTCTTGCTCTCATCTCTTTCCATGCATTGTCCCCTGAGCATCCTTACAGGCCAGCCTCTCATGGGGTCTGGGAGAGTTTCCCAGAAGTGAGATTGAGCTGTTTACAGCTGGACAGTTAACCATACAGACAATAGCCACAATGGCATAGCTCATATGCAGACTCTAGAAATAACCAATGTCTATGGGGCATGTCTTTGTGCCTGGCCTGGCCTTGTCTGAGTATATCACACACATCACGTCAAATGTCCACAGTATCTTTCTGGAATGCCCAGTTTACAGAGAAATCAGAGTCTTAGTGCCTTACCCAGGATAGAGACAATGTATTCCCAGAGGCAACATATTCACAGAGAGGAAAGAAACCTTGGCAGTTCACTTCCTGGGTTGCTGAAGTTTCTGGCAGGCCTGATGCATGCCAGGTCTTGTGCCCCAGCATTAATACTTGCTGTTCTGTTCTCGCCTGTCTCTTTCCAGATGAAACATTAATATTCATAAGACCAAATTAATATTTACCCCATGTAAATGTGCTTGTGTTGGGAAAGATGTGAATAATTCATGTGGCTGTAAAGGTGTAGTCACAGGTGTTTGGGCCCCGGAGAACGGCTCATCACCTTGGCTGTAATGCTGTGCCCCGTGACTAAGCAGCCCCGACACCCTCTGAGCTAAGAAACAGCTGCCTTTACACTACTGTGGCTAACAGCATGGGACAAAGATGGAAGACATGGGGCAATGGGAAGAGGCAGGAGAAGGAAGCCCCCTTGAGTATGCAAGTACACAGCTTTTAGGGCTGGACTAGAACCAGAACTCGCATTCACTCTAGTGACTCCTTCCCTGTGGTCCACACTTCTGCCATTCCTGGGAGGCCATGTAGCTTTCTCCTGGGTCAGGTTCTTGCCCAGTCCACAAAGAAGTCCTCCCTACTTCCCTCCTCCCCCTCCATCCCTTCCTCCTCCATTACTTCTCCTCTCCCCTCTCTCTCTTTTTCTCTCCCTCTCCATTAGCGTGACTGTCCATGTTTCCATCCTCTGACGGTTTATCTCTATCTCTTCCATCTTAATTTGCAGGCATCTTGTCTTTTGTCTCACTTATCTATTGCTGTTTCTCTGCCATCTCCATGTATCTCTTTTCTCAGATCAACTGCTTCCTCATTCTGGTCGTGTCCTTTACACTTAGGATCTCTCCCTGCTTCTCACTCTTTTCCTTTTGGCCTTGGCATTATCCGTTCAAGTCTAATGAAGCCCCCTTTCCTCAGATGTTTCCAAGTCTTTTGTCTCTCTTTGGGTTTTTCTGAAAATGTGTAGGATGGAGGGCCCAGGAGAGAGAGAGAGAGAGAGAGAGAGAGAGAGAGAGAGAGCGAGAGAGCAGCAAATAGACAAGATAAACAGAAAACTGGTATTTTAGAGCTGGGTTGCATGATGGATAAGCAAGGCTTAATCCTATAGTAGTTCCTCTGAAAACTAACTGCTCTGGCCTTAGGACATTGCCTGGGAGTCAAACAGGTCTGTGCTCCGCTCCCCTCAGTGTGTAGAGGAGGAGTCTGGGCACTTGGTACCCTCCAGGTATGTGTAGGGGGGATCCTAGGAATGTGGTCTCCTCAGGATGTGCAGGAGGGGCCTGGACATGTGGTATCACCAGAGTGTGGCAAAGGCGGCTTTCCAGATGTGAAACTTTCTGAAATGTGGGCATTTCCCTAGAAACAACTTAATGAGTGTCATTGACCTGAGAAAGTCCCAGTACATGAAATTTCAGAAATTCAGCAGATTTCAGAGTTGGGGTACTGACCATGTGGACTTGAAATTTTTGCTAGTTCCAAGGATAGAACACAGAATACTCGTTACAACCCTTTGCCTGAAAATTCACTCAAAGTCCAAGCCACAGTGTGGTTGAAAGCTTAAGGCTCCTGTGATTTCATTTGACCGACGTTCTGGTTAATTTTATGTCAACTTGACACAAGCTGTTGTCATCTGAGAGGGAGGAGCCCCACTGACCTCCATAAGACCAGTCAAGCATATAAGACATTTCCTTAGTTAGTGACAGGAGTCCCAGCCCATCATGAATGTTGCCTGTCCTGGGTCCTATAAGAAAGCAGGCTGAAATAGCCATAAGGAGCAACTTGTAAGCAGTGTTGGGTCCACAAGAATCGCACAAATATGGGGGGACTGATCACCAAAGTCTATTAAACCAGAAGCAAACCTTATTCCAGGAAAAAAAATAAGAAAATTAAAAAAAAAAATCTCCATGGGCACAAAAAAACTTACCAGCTAGCTGAAACCACAGTCAGAGATGGACTTGTCAGCTTATGGCAATGGGTGTTTTTTGAACTCCCCTTTTTACA
>JAQHUG010000381.1:1163592-1188761 GCA_028555095.1 Dicrostonyx torquatus | reverse complement strand
TGGCCCTTTTGTAGAGACTGCAGTAGAAGTTAGCAGATGACCTTACTCCTCCAGAGGAGACTCCATCAGTGAGAGCCAGGAAGTTCAGTGGCACATCCTGTTCAAGGCAAATACGTTCTTGTCTCATCTGGTTGATTTGAGTAATCCAGGAATCCCTGTAGCTGTAATCCTTGGGCTTGGACCATTTGGAAGGAGGCTGTAAGGATGCTGAGACTCATTTTAGCATCACCATCAGCATGTCCTGACTAGACGTGCTAAGACAGTCTCCAAAACCTGATGGCTATAGGGAGTGTGCGGAAAACCCAACTGATTTGTCTTGCTTGTTACTTCTCTGTCAAACTCACAAAGAATTTTTTAAAAGATAAAGACTTGTAATGATTTTTATGGGAGATTCTATTCTTGAAAAGTCTTGAAACTACGTAATAAGTTCTACCTTAAAATGTTTATATTTACAAACTGAACTAAGAAAAACAGATTCTATAAATCCTCTGTCCAGTTGGAGTAGAATATCATCCCATGTTCCTCCATAACTGTTAACTTCAGCCCTGTTAGCTCTCAACACACCAGGGAAGAGAGAATCTCAGTTGAGAAACTGCACCATCAGGTTGCCCTAGGGACATCTCTGTGGGGACATTTCTTTTTTCTTTTAATGCTAGCTGATGGAGGAAGGCTCAAACCATTCAAGTGGTGCTACTGACCTAGTCCTGGGTTGTATAAGAAAGCAAGTTGAGCAAGTCACAGGGAACGAGCCATGGGGAACAAGCTGCTAAGCAGAATTCCTCCATGATTTCTGTTTTAGTTCCTGCCTCTTGGTTCTTGCTTTGAGTTCCTGCCTTGTCTTCCCTTGACTATGGATTGTAATCCATAGTCAAATAAACCCTTCCCTCCCTAGTTGCTTTTGATCATATTGCTAATCACGTCAACAGAGAGGCAAACTAGAACAAGTCCCCTTCCTTCCTAATCCCAGAAGTTAGATCCTGAGGTAACCATAATTTAGAAATGTAATGCTCACTATTACTTATCTTTAATTCTAATTAATTGAATTTTATCTTTCTAAATAGATTAGCCACTCCCATCTTTGAAATAGAAATATTTCTTTTATATATGCTTCTGTATTTTATATGTCAAGTTATACTAGTTTTAAAAAAAAACTTATAGAAGTCTCTAACCATAAAGAATATAACTATGAGGTAACCCAGACCCAGAAAGACAAATATAATATATACTCACTAATATGTAACTTTTAGACATAAAGCAAAGAAAAACCAGCTTACAATTCACAATCTCAGAGAACCTAGAAAACAAAGAGGGCCCTAAGAGAGACATACATGGATTTAACCTACATGGGAAGTAGAAAAAGACAAGATCTTTTGAGTAAATTGGGAGCATATGGATCATGGGAGAGGATAGAAGGGGAGAGGGCAGGAAAGGAGGAGATCAGAGAAAAATATATAGCTCAATAAAAACAATTTTAAAAAAAGAAAAAAATGGAACATAAATGATTGAGCTTTGTAAAGTATTTTCAAAATTCTTAATTGGGCTCAAAGAAAGTCAGTCTATCTTCCAGAATGCCTTAGAAATGACTATTTTATGGCTAGGTCATAATGTTTACCTAGAGATGATTCAACTTTAAGAACTATTCATGTAGCATGTGATTCTATTTCAGTGACAGACATATTGCATTTGCAGAAACATGACATAATTAAGAGTTCTAAACATGGGAATGGCTTATGAGAGTTTTCTTCAAAATACAGAAAGTAGGGGAGAGAGTGTCTTTTCAGAAAGCTTGCATAAAAAATAAGGTTCAGTTTACCTAGTAATAAAAATGTGGAAAATAAAAAATAAAGAATATAACTACTGTGCTCTTATTTTTTTTCTGCTTCTTGGCATGCATAATTCAGTCATGCAAGTGATGTTTATCCAATTGGCCACTAGTAGAAGATTTGGGTTATTAAAAAATTGATTGTGTTTAACAAATCTTGCCACCACGAACCCTTTCTGTGCATGGATTCTGATATGCATATCCCTGGCTGTGGGGTAATGGTGGCATCAATATTAGAGAGAGTATTTAGATTGACATTCTATAATAACACTGTGATCGCTAGTCTTGGTTGTCAACTTGGCTATATCTGGAATCAACTAAAACCCAAGCTACCTGGCATATCGTGAGGGATTTTCTTGACTGGATCATTTGAGTTGGGATGACCCACCTTAAATGTGGTCTATACCTTCTGGAAGGGAAAAAAAAAAGGTTGTTTTGTTTGTTTGGTGTGTGCCGGCTTGCCCTCAATATTGCTATGAAGTGGCACTCCTCTATCTTGGGGCTGAAGCATTCCTTTACTAGTATTAGAACCTACTTCTTCAGGATTCCTACATAGAAAAAAGATTGGTGGCTCTTTAGGAATCCCTCAGCACTCTGGCACCAGGTTCTGACTGCTGAGACATCCAGTCTTATGGACTAAACAGCCACAGGATTCTTGGAATTTACAGTGGGAGACAGCCATTGTTGGATTACCCAGACCACATCCTGTAAGACACCCTAACGAATCCCCTTTTAATAATACCCACATTCTATCAACTCTGTTCCTTTAGAGAACCCTGAATAGTCAGTTTCCCTATCTTGATGAGAAGTTCCTAGATACTTTGTTATACTGTGCTTACTCAGAACTTAAATTAATGCAACTCTTACTGTGATAGAAGACCAGTAAAAGCCGTATGGTGGAGTGGTGCACACCTTTAATCCTGTTGCTTAAGAATCAAAGGCATATAGATCTCCGAGAGTCTGAGAATAGCCTGGTCTACGTAGTGAGTTCCAGGCCAGTCATGGTGACCTAGTGAGACTCTGCCTCAAACAAATTTATAATAAAAGGAATTTGTAGCAATACTTAAATTTGGGGGAATAATTGTATCAGGAACCAGAAAAATACAGAATTACAGTAATCAGAGCAATGGAAGTATTCTGGGTTAATAACACAAGTAACACACACACAATTCCCAAGATTTGATTTCTTGAAATATTCGTGTAAGGATCTAGACAACAGCAACAACAATAATAGCAGAATGCAAGGTTTCTCTTTGATTTTAAAGGTGATGTTCCTGGAAAATGCCATCTATTAAAGACAAATCAACAATTACTCTGAGTTTTGTTACTATTCTTGTGTAAGACAAAGTGTTAGACTGCAGGGTGAGATCAGTATGCAGGGGTGTTCTCCCGCTTAAATACCATAGTCCGAACAGGTGGTCACATGAGTGCACACAGAGTCACCATGGTGCGGAACTGTTAGTATCCCTTTCTTTACTCATTAAATGCTAGCAATCTTCCTTACTTATGGCACTCAGAGACTTCAAGAACTTGTCCTAGAGTGTGGAGTTGCTATGTAAGGAGGTGAGTGCATATTTACATTCTTAGGTAAAAATAATTGATTATTCCAGTACGGTTGAAGGTGCACATTGTCCTACCATAATTTTCCAGGGATTTCTCTTGCTTTGTATACTTATCTGTCCTTGGGTGTGTCAAATTTTTACATTATTTCCTGAGTGGTCAATTAGAGATTTTTAAAAATAAACCTTATATTTGTGTTTAGTTAATTTCCTGTGTTGGTAAGTACTTTTATGTGCTTATAGATAGCTATTGTGTTTTGTTCTATTGAAACTGGTTGCTCCCGTCACTTGCTTACACCTTTTGTCTAAGTTCGTGCTTATTTTTTAAAAAGTTCTTAGTTTTTACTGTGTGCAGATCTGCTCTTATTGATACATACAGATTTCCTTATCATTTGTTGACTTTCTGTGTTTTTTT
This sequence comes from Dicrostonyx torquatus, assembly GCA_028555095.1. Classification (NCBI taxonomy): domain Eukaryota; kingdom Metazoa; phylum Chordata; class Mammalia; order Rodentia; family Cricetidae; genus Dicrostonyx; species Dicrostonyx torquatus. The sequence goes on along the minus strand of JAQHUG010000381.1, from coordinate 1,184,965 downwards.
TTTTGCTCATTTTACATTTGTTGATTAAAAGTTTATAGTCTTAGCTTCCTTCATAAGCAAAAGTGAAACTTTCTTGTCTGGAGAGAGAGTATAAATTGGAGGCTTCCATTGGGTCCCTCCTGTCAGAGATTAGCATACCCAATGAAAGATGGGGAAGAGAAGATTGTAGGAGTCAGAGAGGATGGAGGACACCAGGAGATCACAGCCCACTGAATCACCTAAGCAGAACTCACAGAGACTGGAATGGCCCTGCATGGGTCTGTACCAGGTCCTCTGTGTATATGTTATGGCTGTCAGCTTGGTGGTTTTATGGGACTTTTAACAGTAGAAGCAAGTGTATCTCTGACTCTTTTGCCTGCTCTTGGGACTCTTTTCCTCCTATTAGGTGGCCTTGTCCAGCATCGCTATGAGGGCTCTTACTTTGTCTTATTGTATCTTGTTGTGTCCTGTTTGGCTGTCATCTCTTGGAGTTTTGCTCTTCTGAAGAAGAAATGGAGAGGGAGTGGATCTGGGGAAGAGGGAAGGAGGTGGTGGGGGATCTGGGAGGAATGGAGGGAGAGGAAACTGTGCTTGGGATGTATTGCATGAAAGAAGAGTCTATTTTCAATAAATAAAAGAAGAGAAACCTTTTGTTTGGCTTTTCCTTGGACAAGGATCACCAGTAGACCTTATGAACCCTTTGGTACATTTGCATTTTTATCCCCATCTGTTTCCTATTCAGATATGAACTGCAGTGATATTTTGTTTGTGTTTTAACAAATAAAGCTTGCCAGAAGATCAGAGTGTAGAGATAAGCCACTAGAGGCCAGGCAGTGGTGGCACACACCGTTAATCCCAGGACTCTGGAGACAGAGGCTGATGGATCTCTGTTAGTTCAAGGCTACCCCAGGCTACACAAAATTGATCCTGTATAAAAGAAAAACAGAGCTCATAGAGAGGTGATCCTAGCACTTGGAATCACGTCTTTAATCCCAGCACTAAGGAGGTGGAGACCAGAGTGAGATGACTGGGCAGAGAGAGGAATATAGACAGGAGCTCATCGCAGTCTGAGCAACTGTCAGTCTGAGGTGCAGTCTATCTGAGGAGGCAGTCTGAGGACAGGATTGCCTGATTAATCAGAGCACTGATAGAAGTAAGAACTCCTGCTTCTCTGATCCTTCAGCTTTCACTCTCTGATAGCTTACTCTGAGTTTTTATTATTAAGAGCAATTAGAATACATGCCCAACATAAGACGAATTTCCATGCCATCCCTAAAATGGCTGTGTCCTGTTCTTTCTACTATGCAAAATGTTGGTTCAACCTCTGTCTACAGCCTCTAATATCTCGTGGACAAAGAGTAGTCTGTCTCAGTATTACCCAGGAAATCAGACATCAGTTCTGTGGGCAGATGGCTATAAGTTTGTAATTCCATCCCCAGTGTACACACGGGAAAGATAAACAAGAAATTGAGTTTTGGAGCTACAGAGATGGCTAAGCAGTTAAGAGCTCTGACTGCTTTTCCAGAGGACTAATGTTTGATTCCCATCAAACATATAGTGGTTCACAATCATGTATGATTTCAGCCCAGGATATGCAATTGCCTCTTCGGGTCTCTATGAGCAGTAGGCATGCACTCACTGAACAGACACATATGCAGACTAAACACCCATAGACACAAAATACTCTTTTTGCAGAAAAGAAAAAATTGAGTATTTTGTATCATGCTCTCCCCTCCAGTTCCAGCTTTGCCACTGGACTGTGGACACACCCAGGGTGGGTTATCAGCAGCGTGGAAGAAGGCTTTCAAAGGCAGACATCTTTATAAACTTTCTTCTGTGAATAACAACATGGACAAATTTTGGGCCAGTGAAAAAGGTACCGATTGTCACGGAGATATTACTCTCCACAAGAACATTCAGGTCTACCTAGGCCTTCAAAAAATTTCACAAACCAGCTTTTCTTGGGCTCACTCAAGTCACCCCGTATCCAGCTCATGTCTGCTGCCAATAACTGGGACCCACAGAGATGTCCAGAGCAGAATTCACTGCCAGTCTACTCTGACCGCCCATATTCTTGGTGGGAGATCTAACTGAGTCTTTAGCCTGAGAATAATTAGATGGATTTTTTTTTTGCTTAATGCATTTTCCAATCAATACAACAACTTAAAGATTAATTTATAAACATTGAAGATGGTGACAAAATGCTACATCAAAGGAATCTACTCATCTTTATGGATTAAAAATTAGTGTTGGAGGCAGATTTATAGCTGGCCTGGGCAGCCCGCAGAACAGTAAAGCAGACAGCTTTATCCTTTTCTAAAGAAGTACTTATATTGTCCCCAGGGTATGCTATGATTTGAATATGGTTTGCTTCCTCCAGAACTCCTGTTGAAATTTAATGCCCATTATGATATATTAAGCAACGGAACTGGGTATAAACTTTAAGAAGCCCTCATGCATTCATTAATCCATTCTACTGAGGATTAATGGGCTAATGGGTCATCCACTCTAACAGCAGGCTGGGAAGGTCTCTCTTGCTCTCTCTGTCTCTCACTACATGGTGTTCTATGCTGCCCCAGGAGGCTGCCAGCAAGAAGGCCACTGCCATATGTGACCCGTCAGCTTTGAACCAGAATCACAGGCCCAAATAAATAGATTTTCTTTATCATTCTCCCATCTGTGGTACTCAGACATTAATAACAAAAAATGGACCGAGGCTCCTGGGATCAGAGGGGGGCTGAAAAGTGACGGCTTCTGCAGGTGAAGGGAGCAGAGCGGTGAGCCCTTGGTTCAGTATGTTCCTGGTGCTTTGCCTTTTACACCATTGACGGCGAGGAACTCTTCTGTGTCTAAAGCCGCCACTTCATCTGCTAATGAGATTTTGCATTGTGTCTTTCCGTCTGAACTAAGTTCCAGCATGCCAGAAAAGCCACATTCAAGTTCAAATGGGAGTGGCATGGTTAGCAACTCATACACTCCCCTGTGTTCATCTTCCTAGGCAGAAGAGCACTAGGGTCTGGACCCTGCTGCTGGGAGGATGGGCCAAACATGTCGGACAGGAGGGTCAAAATTAAGATGCTTGTGGGAATCTGGAAAGAAAAGGGAAAGTCTCTTGGAAAACTGCTCATCAAAGTGAAGGAGGAGGGGATGGATGCTGGCTGTGCCACATTTGTGTCTTTAAGCCACCGGAGACTGGAAGAAAAGTCTCTGCTGCGGCGTGGAAGGCAGCATCTGGCAGCAGCAGCCTTCTGCCGAGGACATGGGTGCAAATGCTTCTTGACAATTCTAATCAACGAGTCTTCTCGTTAGCATTCAGGATGGCTGGGATGATAAATTATATGAATAATTTTGGTTCTTTGTCAAGGCGTGGATGATATCTTCCCGCACACATCTGTAGCTATGCATACTTAATTCCTGCCAAAAGGAGCAGACAGGAGGTGGAGCCTGGCACATCCCTGGTGCTGCAGAAGTGACACAGCATCCTAGGGGTTTGGACTGGGGAGAGAGATGAGAGGATAAATTCTTCAATTGATCATGGACCTTGCAAGAGAGAGGGCTGGTCCTGTCCCTTCCAACCTGGGAACAAAAAGGAGGCTTTAAACTTGAGCAGGGTTTATTTAGGGGAGTGGTGGTTTGGACTGGATCATTGGGACAGTCGCAGTCTGTTACTAGGCTTCTTTAGATGAACCTGCCATCACTAAATTCAAAGACTACGCAGGCCTGATGTTTTCATGCTCTGTAAGCCTCGCCCTGCAAACCCTTCCTAATTTAGTGTGGCCAGAGTGAACAGCTGCAGGAACAGATAGAACGAAAGCACTGGGACGGGATTGTACGGAGAACTCACATGTGCTCTTAAAGCAGCTCACGTTAGTTTAGCGGTGTGGGTGTCGCTGCTAGCTGAGGATTTATCATTTGAAGAACCATGACAGCAATGCTCTGGCCTTTGTACAGCTAGTCGTCACGAAACAACCCTTCTCATCTTAACCCTGTTCTGTCTCCATCTCCCTTCCTGACACAGCAAAACTTTTCCTTCTTTCAAGTTCTTGCTCCATGGTGGCTATTTTAAAGCTTTGGCTAAAAACACAACACAAACTTTAAATTTTATTGTATTACTGTTATGTGTATGTGTTCGACGTGCCATGTGGTACGCGTCAGAGAAGAACTTTGTGGAGTCAGATTTTTTCCTCCTCCCTTTATACAGATCCCAGGGCTCAGACTGAAGATGTAAAGCTTACACAGCAAGTGTTTTTTTATCCGTGGAGCCGTCTTGTTGCTCCTTTCATGATGCAAAGATTTTAAAGAAAAATTGCAGGTGGATGTAGTTGTGCAAGCCTGTAACTTGGGAGACAGAGGCAGAAGGATTATAAATTGAAGGCCTGCCTGAGGGCATAGTGAGGCCCTAACCAAACCTATCTCAAACCTAACCAATCATGAAAGAAAGGAAGAAGGAAGGCAAGAAGGAAGGATGAAAAGAAGGAAGGAATGAGGGAGGGAGGGAGGGAGGGAAAAAGAAAGGAAGGAAGGAAATAAAAAGCCAAGATATACACATCATAGAGAAGATTTTCATTAAGTTAATGAAAGTAATAAATGATATGGGACACTTATTCAAATCACCAAAAACTGCTAATAAACTAGGAGCTGGCAGAGTTACACTGACAGGACAGAAAAAATTAAAGCAGATTTTAGCAGAAAAAAACACTTGGATAAAGAATACTTTAAAGAACTGGAGAGGAGGCTCAGCGGTCAACTGCACCTGCTGTTCTTGCGGAAGACCGGAGTTCAGTTCCCAGCACCCACGTGAAGGCTGCCAAGCATCTGTAACTCCAGTTTGAGGGAATCGGATGCCCTCTTCTTATTTCCACAGGTACTGCATATATGTGGCACACATGCATACGCGCAAAAAAGAATTATTTGAAAGTCAAAGAATGGTGATAGACTCTTGGAGAAATTGGATGAAGTCAACAGTCTTTTTATACTGCTGAAAGTAGCCAGTGGGAAGCAAAACTACTATATTTACCATCAGCCAAGTGTCTCCTGTAATAACCAGAGGCTTTGTTGGTACCTGAAGGAACACTCTGTGTCAGCCATGGGCAGCCCTGAAAGGAGCCCTTCAGCCCACATGCCTACTCCACAAAAGTTAATTTCAAGCCCTCTCTGAGTGTGTGTTCTATCACTGTGAAGAGACACATGCCAACTCTTAGCATTTATTTAGGGCTTGCTTTTAGTATCGAAGGTTTAGTCCATTGTCACCATGATGGGAAGCACGGTGGAACATAGCACAATAGGTAGGAATAATGTTAGGAAAGTAGCTAAGAGCTGCATCCTGATCTGTTAGCCAAGAGAGAGACTCTGGCTTTGGTGTGGGCTTTTGAAACCTCAAAGAGCATCCGCAGTGACACACTTCCTCCAATAAGGGTACTCCTTCTAATCTTTTCAAATACTGTCACACTCCAGTGACAATCAAATCTGTGAGCTTATGGGGGCATTTCTGTTTAAATCACCATAAACACCTTGTGACTGGAACCTCAGAGAGGCCCATTCTGGGCTACACAGCCAGCTTTGATCCTCAGAGAACAGAATCCAGATGCAGAGTATGCAGCTTGTGTGGTTTAGTGAGTGGAGACCTGTGTTGTTCTGAAGAGAGAGCTTCTAACATCCTATCCTAGCAACTGCTGTTGTTTTTTTACAGCACCTGCCACTAAGGAGGCATGTGTGTCACAGAGAAAGAGCCCAAGAGACGTCTCCCTGGGAGCTGACATGCTCTTCTTGCCTGTTCACATATATATTCACAGCTTCTATTTGTAAAATATATTAGTTCTGTGACAGCTCTCTACTTCTGAAGCACTCAGCTGAGAGAATTCAGTCATGTTGCAGAAGCCTGTTTCACACAGGTCAGTGGTAAGGTATGAGAGATCTTTTCTGAGCATGTCCTATAAATAGCAAAGATGAGGGAACAGACTGGGAGGGTGGCCAACTCACCTCTGATCTTTCTGACATCAGTTTCTTTGCTATTTTATGTGTCTGACGCTTTTATCTACATGTGTGTATATTCAGCACCTGTATGCCTGGTACAGTGGAGCTCAGAAGTGGCCATCAGAGCCTCTGGAATGGAAATTACAGAGAGTTGTGAGCCACCCTGTGGGTGCTGGGAGCTGAATCTGAGTCTTCTGCAAGAGCAGCAAGTGCTCTTAACCATGAAGTCAACTCTCCAGTTCCCAAGGCCACTCCTTCCTGTTTTCTGTAGGCTGCATGGTTAAACACTCTGGGACTTGTGGCTAATTGGATTCCTTCACATGTGCACACATAACTGCTCTGAAAACATATGGTGCACATGCCTGTTATCTTACATGTGTTCCCTTGACAGTCTGCCTATGTTTACTCAGTGTCCACACTGCAAGTATGGCTTGAGTTGTACTACTGGGTGTGTGATGAGGATGTGGAGGCCTATGATTTTGTTTCATATCAAGTGGAAGCATTGGCTTGGGAGCCTCCACAGAGAAAGCTGCACCTGTTAGCTTCATTTTTTGTAAACTTGACAAAATGTAGAGTTATCTGGGAAAAGGAAACTTTAATGGATTGCCCCTTCAGACTTCCCTGTAGGCAAGACTATGTGGCATTTTTTTTCATTAGTGATTAATGTCTAAAAGTGCAGCCCACTCTGGGCAATGTCATCCCTTGGGCAGTGGCTCTGGGTTATTTACGAAAGCAGGCCCAGCAAGTTGTAGGAAACAAGTCAGAAAGTAGCACTTCTCACAGCCTCTGCATCAGTTCCTGCCTCCAGGTTCCTGTCTTGAATTCCTTTCCTCTCTGAGCTTCTTTTGTTTATGGGGTTTATCACAGAAAACTAGGACAATTCATCATCGACTTTCATCCCTGTTTCTCCATGATAAGGACGTGATCTGTCTGTGAGGAACTACCTTAGGCCAGAGAAAGGTGACCCTGTATATACCAACAGGAGTGACTTTCCAGGCATGATGTTGCTGTATGCAAGCTCTGATTGAGTACTGACTAGGAGGAAGAACCCCACCCACCCTGTGTATGTGTGTGTGTGTGTGTATGCGTGTTGGAAGCAGGATGAAAATAGACACTGAGAGCCCTCAGTACACACAGCACTCTCTGATAATGCCTAAAATGTCTCCATTGTGGGTGTATATGAATTGACAAGGATCTTTTATTTAGCATGGGGAACATTTTCTGCTTAGGGGAAATGATTTTAGTAAATATGATAAGTAGCTGACCTGTGAATAGTCAATAAGGTAGGAGAAGCCATTGAGCAGGAAGGCTTTCAGACACGCGATCACTGAGGATACAGACATCTGGTCAACCTCATTAGTGATCTACAATGAGGACAGCTTAGCTGTCCCACTTGAGTCACTTGTCAATCAGAATAGATCAAATTAACCATCTGGGTCTTACTATAAGCCCATGATATCCTGATCAGGAACTTTTCATCTGAAACCCAAATCACAGAGAGTAAATCTTTACTTGGGAAGTGTTAAGTGTTGAACATAGCACACAGAAGGTTCTTGGCATGTGTCTTTTGTTGGTAGCTGGTGTAGGAGGGATCTTCTGTATTTTGTGTTGCTTTCATTGGTTAATAAAGATACTGCCTTGGCCTGTAGGATAGGTCAGCCCTTAGGTGGGTGGATTAAACAGAACAGAAGGCTGGGAAGAAAGGAAGACAGCAGACACCATGATTCTCTGGCCCAAGATGGATGTAGATTAGAATCTTCCAGTAAGCCACCACCTTGTGGTGACACACAGACTATTAGAAATGGGTTAGTTTAAGATGTGAGAGTTAGCCAAGAAAAGGCTAGAGATAATGGACCAGGCAGTATTTAAATGAATACAGTTTGTGTGTAATTATTTCGGGTATAAGCTAGCCGTGGCAAGACCAGGCCCCTCCTCTTCGTTCACCCCACAGCCCTAAAAAAATAATTGGAGGGGAAAGTAATTCTGCACATGAAAGACCTTAAGTGTCTAAGAAGCCCTTGGAGACTATGACACTTCAAGCCTGAAGGTATGTGGTAGAGATCACACAGTGCTCTGAACACATAGTGTCTTAGCGTTCCCTCTAATCATATCTGACTCGGCAAGGACACAATGTGTCCGGATGCCTTGAGTCAAACAGTGGAAGCATGTGAGTGCTTCTGGTCTCTCCATGTGGATAGATAGGTCGTCTGTTGATCCCAGGTGGCTCAGGAAAAACTGGGCTCTAGTATACTTATGAGAGGAAGGGCAAGGAACTATCTCAGAGAGCTTCATGGTGTCAGCTGGCTGAGGGAGAAGAACCCTATGCTACTGAGATTTCTACCCATTCCAGTGCATGTGGTTTTGGATGGGTGGTATCTGAGCTTCAGCTTTCCTCATGTATGGATTATGAACTTATAAGGAACATATCACACAAAGCCTGCTTAGCTGATTATTATATGCTTATTGTAGACATGTGTGGATTCCCTAGCTTCATGTCATAAAAGTCTGTAACCTTCTCAGTGCCACCAACTGGACACCAAAAGTTCAAATACAGAGTGGGGGCATTTCTTATTCAGACTACTAGACTGAATAAGACAGACCACTGGATAGGTTAACTGTAGTGGGAAGTTTTAACATAAGAGGCTGTTCTAAATTATCACAAAGATCCCTCTGACATTTCTGCATGTGTGTCTAGTTGTTACTGGAATGGGACACCTCGAGAAATTAATTGCATGAATAATGTGTGTGTGTTTGTGTGCACGGTCATGTTAGCCCAGCCTGCCTTTGAATTCTTGATCTCCCTAACAAGTCCCCCAATTGTTAGAATTATAGGTGGGCCCATGCTGCACAGGCACTCAGAATTCTTTAGTGCTGGCCACTCTGAGTGATTGTTTACATGCCAGTTTAGCCACACAAGAAAGTTGTGTGAACACATGCTCTTCTGAATGAGCTTCATGAAAAGTGGAAAAGCAGGTCAGATGTTACCCAACACGCTCCCGGTGCAAGAAGGGTTAAATATATGATCATATATGATCACTGATATTTCTTCTCCCCTCTCTCCCTTTCTTCCTCCCTCCCCCTTCCTCTGTGTGTGTGTGTGTGTGTGTGTGTGTGTGTGTGTGTGTGTTGGAAGCTTTAGTTCACTTCTTTATCTTATGGGTCAGAAAAATGAAGACCCATGTAGGAGTAGGGAGACTTCAAGGTCAGGATCTGTTGCTCAAAGTACTAGGGAGCACCGTGTGAGCAACTCAGGTAAAATAGCTCTGCAGCTTAAATTTTGTAATTTATATGAAATGTTGTTTTATTGCTAGTGGGAAATGTTCTCTTATGCTCTTGGACGTTAAAAAGGTCAAATGGCTGCAATTGAAAGGAAAGCTTGAGCTTTGGGTTAAAAACTCAGGAAGGGTAAAATGGACTGGGCAAATGGAGATGGCAAAGCTTGTCTAAGAGACCAACTCCCTCTCGATGCTAGTGGATCTTGTCATGAGAGTTTAGAAACCATATAGAATATTCTATATGTTCTGTAGTTAGAATTGCCACAGTCTGGATGTCATATTATCTTATCATCTTATGGTACAAATGAACACTTGGTCCCCAGGTGGTAGCCCTATGTGGAGAGATTATAGTCAGCTGGACAGTGCCTTCAAGGCATACTATCCCTGGCTTTCCTATCTTATCTTCCGTTTCCTGGCGGACTAATAATGAACAGCTGTCTTCTGCCCCACATTCCCACAGTCATGATGCTCTACCCACACACATGGAGTAAAGTAACTATAACCTAAATCCATGGAAAACCTAAGCCAAAATAAACCCTTACTCTGGTAAGTTATTTCTGAAATATAATTTGGTCAAAATGATGAAAAGGCAGCCAATGCAATGATGTATTTCATATTTCAATAAGGCATGGAACATATTTAGAATATACTGTAAATTTTACCATTATTCAGAATTTTACAGGGAATCCTTCATTGGTTCATTAGGGTGGATGACATAGTGAGCTGAACAGTTTAGTAAAACCCCATCAACTGAAAGCTGGGTTTACTCAGCGATTGGTTGGCAAGTAGCCTCCACTGGGGTAAGTATAAGAAGGGAAGTGACTGTCACTACAATCTCAGGCCTTTCTGCAGCAGGATTCTCCCAGCAGCGAGAAGATGGATGATGCTATATTCTTCCTATGTGATTGTCTTGTGCCATCAAGAGTTGACACTGTGCTCATTGATTTTGAAGGCAAAGTTTTCAATCATTTTGAAGAACTCAGCCTCAACATAGACTGGAAACACACACTTCACTGTCTGCAGTAACAAAATATTGTGGAAACCCTGACTCTGGTACTCTGTTATACCTCCATGGCCCCATCACACGCAGGCTTTGATGTAGTCCTGATGGAGTCTTAGACATAGGTGGGGCTAATTCCCAACAGGTGAATCCTGAGGCAGCACACAGACAGCATCCTGTGCTCCTGCCATTTTAGCTGCAGAATTTGAAGTCTTGGGAATGTTTCCCCATAGTCTGTTTCTAATCAACATCTTCTATGGCTTGGATATGAAATGTCCAAGTAAAAGTTTGGTACCTAGCTAGTGACTCTATTTGTGGAACTTTAGATGGCAGATACTTCATGAAGGGAGTGGATCCTTGGCGACCTTGGGGTTTTATAGCCTCACCCCACTTCCTGTTGGCTCTCTACTTCCTGACTGTGGTTGTGCTATGTCTTCAGCTCCTGCTGTCATGGCTTCCCTGCCATGATACAGCATACCTCTTCAAACTATAATCCACGGAAAACTCATAACTGCCATCTTTTTAGGGTGAATAGTACTCCCTAGTACATAAACACATTTTCCTTATCCATTCATCCAGTGATGGGTACCCAAGCTGATGCCATAGTTGGCTATAATACACATTGGTGTACTGAGGATCTAAAGTTAGGGGGAGGAACTATTCATGGGGAGGCAGGTCAGCCAAAGGAGATCCTACATGGCTTGTGGCCCAGAACCCTGAGTAGGAATGTTGGAAGACTGGAGAAATGACAGACACACAGAGAGGGAAACCTGGGGTCAGGTAGAGTTGTGTGAATTCTAATGGTATGTCACCTATTTCTCCCTCAACCAGAACCTCTGTGTAATGATTATATACAGCAGAGGGAGAGGGATTGACAAGTCTGGGTAGGAGATGTCTTTAAGCAATAGTATCAGGCTATAATCATGTGAAAAGAGGAAGCTATAGTTTCTATTCTTTGCACACGTTGGCCCATCATCCTTAAACACTCGTATTTGACCCCAAGGGAAGTTTGTCTTTCCGAGCCTGACCCATACGAAAACCAGCTTTGCCACTTCCCCATGGCCCAAAGCCTTGGGATTCTTGACATGGCTCTTCCCGTGTTGACAATACACATTCACTCAGAACTTCACTCACTCAGGGTTTCCTCTGCTCTCTATGGAGACAGGAGACAAGGAAGGGTGATGGAGAAGTGAATTTAATCAAAAGACACGAATTAAAAATTTACAATGAAACATATCACTCTATATCATTATTAAAAATAAAATTAAAAAGGGGTATAATTGATATATTGGTCAAGTCTACCATCAAATCTATTTCAACACAGATGCACTGTGGCAGAAGATACCCAGAATTCTCCTTATGAGCTTTCTAAATTAGTCCTTCAACCACTTTTTATAGTCCCTTAGTCACAAAAGTAGAACCACAGAGCACATAGTTCACTTCAACATGGTTTGGGGATTCATATGATATATATTTAAGTGGTAATTTCCTTGCCAAGGTGGATCCCACTGTCCTTATTTATCATCCTGTCCAGAAAGGGGTGGGAGTCTTGCATGCCGTTACTACCAGGGCTCATCTGGCAGAGGCAGGTGGATTCTTATGAACCGTTTTGGTCTATATTTCAAGTTCCAGGCCAGCCAGGGCTACATAGTGAGTCTCTGTCTAATAATTGTCAAAACAATTAAATGAATGCATATGTCCATCAATGGATATCTGAAGTCTTCCAAGTGAGTTGTCTCAGGGCTTTTTGAGTGTGCACTTTCATCTTCTGGCAGGCACATGATGGCACAGTTAATGTGTTAGGAAGCTGTCTGGCAGTTTTCTGCATACCCACAGCATTCTAGATGCCCACAGCAATCTACGAGGTGCTTCATCCGTGTACCCTCTCACATCTTCACTTTGGGGATTTTGGCCAGTTTGTTTTAGGACTTGCATTTTGAAATGGAGTTTATGTTTTACAACAGCTTTCCATTACAGCAGAATTAAGCAGAAGGCACAAGATGTCTCCTTCACCCAGTGCCTCGGCTTACATAGCCTGCTTCATCATCAGAATCTTGCACCAGGCTTGTTATAATTGCCACACCTATATACTGGCACATAATTGTCACTTCACGTTCTAGGGCAATACCCTCCTGATACTGTATTTCCACGAATCTGGAAAAATATACCTTATCATTTAAAATAATATAGAAGCAGTTTCCTTAAAAACCATCTGTTTGGAGTCTTAGCTGGACTCATCATGGTAGATTCCTGGGAGTTTCTCATGCACCAGGTTTTTACCTGACCCTGAAATGCTCCCCTTTCCACTCAGGTCTTTCAGTACTCTCCCCTTCACGTTCCTTCACGTTCTTGTTCTCATCCCCACTCACCCTCAGTGCATACGTGAAATCTTCTCTATTTCCCTTTCCCAGGGAGATCTGAGTGGCCCCCTTGGGCCCTCCTTGTTATCTAGCCTCTCTGGGTCTGTGGATTGTAGCATGGTTATTCTTTACTCTACAGCTAATATCCACTTATAAGTGAGTGCATACTGATGTAGGATTTCCCTCTGTATGCTGTGAACACCACTGGTTAATAAAGAAACTGTCTTGGGCCTGCTCAGGAATAGAGGTAGGCAGGAAAAACTAAACTGAATGCTGGGAGAAAGGAGGAGGAGTCAGGAGAAGCCATGGAGCCGCTGAAACTTTGCTGGTAGGCCATAACCTCGTGATGATGCACAGATTAATGGACATGGGTTAAATTAAGATGTAAGAGTTAGCAAATAAGAAGCTAGAGCAAATGGGGCAAGCAGTGTTTTAAATAATACAGCTTCTGTGTGATTATTTTGGGTCTGAGCTGCTGGGTGGCTGGGAAACGAACAAGCGACCTCTCACAACAACATAGCATGTTTCTCTTTCTGGATCTGGATTTCCTCACTCAGGATGATTTTTTTCTAGTTCCACCCATTTGTCTTTGAAGTTCATGATGTCATTGTTATTAACAGCTGAGTAATACTCCATTGTGTAAATGTAGTATATTACCTTAATCTGTTCTTCAGTTGAGGTAGAGGAGTCAAGGACATCACAAGAAAGTCCATAAAAACAGCTAACCTGGGGCTCATACTGGCTCACAGAGACTGAACCAACAACCAGGTAACCTGCAAGGGACTGACCTAGGCCTTCTGCATTTATGTAGCTTGGTCTTCTTATAAAACTCCTAACAGTGGCAACAGGGGCTGTCTCTGACAATTTTACTGGCTTTTGGGACCCTATACTTCATAAAAATTGGTTGCCTTGCCCAGGCTTAATAGAAGGCAAGGTACTTAGTCTTACTACAACTTGATAGGACATGTTTCGCAGATATCAATAGGTGGCTTGTGCTTTTCTGAATAGGAACAGAGAAGGAGTGGATGAGGAGAGGTGGCAATGGGACCTTTCTTACCTGAAGTCGCTTTGGGTCAGAGTATTTTATCATGGCAACAGAAATCAAACTAATCCACATCCCCAATACCCTTTTCCTTGGGACAATAGCTGTCCTATCAAGCACTATGTGATGCAATGTTGTGGTTTTAATTTGCATTTTCCTGACAATTAGATATGGGGACTATCTTCCATGCACCTGCTCACCAGTTGTGTGTCTTCATCTGGGAATTTTCTATTTAGCCTTTTCCCATTTTTAATTTTATTTTTTTGTTTTCTTGATATAAAGTTGAATTCCATATATATTGGGTGGGGGTAACTAGAAAAGATCAGGGTTAGCACATGCTTGTGGAGATGAGGGGAAGGAGAATCATTAAAATACATTTTGTCAAAAACTACCATATTAATAACTAATACTGTGTACATTAATTTTAAAGAGACAGCACGTATGCCAAAACATATGTCAAAATATCAAAGATGCCATAAGTAATAAGATCATTTTGGAGATGTGGGAAGTGAAACATTGTATACCCTAGAACACATGAAAAACAAGAATAGCAGTTAATTTTTCTGAATTGTCATACCATTAAAAAAAAAGATGTATGACTTCTAAATATGTCTCCCTTTCCAGAGGTTGCTTCTATTGCTCACTTTCTTTACTATGCAGGAGGTTTTGTCTTGATCTAATCTCACTTGTATCAGAGGACAACCTGTGGTAGCTAGTTCTCTCCTTCATTGTGGGTTCAGTGGTTTGAACTCGGTCACCAGGCTTGTAAGCAATCACCCTCACTCACTGAACCATCTCACCAACTTGGGGGCCTGCTCAAAACAAATAATTGCCCGGGACTTTGTCATGCAGCTTTCCCACTAAGTTTTTCTTTGAACCTTGAGTGATACTCCATTGTGTGGATTGACCATATATTATTTCTCCATTTACTTATTGAATGTCATATTGGTTGACTCTAAGTCTTCGCTGTTAGAAACATTTGTGCAAAGGTTTTTGTATCTATATAAATTTTTGCCTCATTTGGGTAAATATCAAATACAATTGCTGGGGCACACACTAAACATATATTCAGTTTGGCAAAAAATCAAGCAAGAAAAAGGTAACGGAAGGAAAAAGGGATGGAGGGAGGGAGACAAAGTGGCTATGCCCTTTTGCATTCCATCAACAATGACTGAATGTCTCTGTTGTCCCATATCCTCACACTAGACCTGATGGCTTTGTATGTTACGGTTGTGTCATTTTATCTTTTAGCTCTCTTTGACATACCATAGTAAGAATTTTATATGCTTATTTCCCAGTCTTTATATCTTTTTTAGATGAACTATCTGCTCAAGACATTTATGAGTTGAATTATTCATTTCTTATTATTGAGTTTTAAGAATTCTTTGCATCATGGTTTATCAGTTACATTTTTTGCAATTATTTCCTCCCAAGGAAAGTAAGCTGTAGCTATCTCCCTCTCTTGGCAAACTTTCACAGAGAAGTTAATGAAGTACATCATATCAT
This sequence comes from Dicrostonyx torquatus, assembly GCA_028555095.1. Classification (NCBI taxonomy): domain Eukaryota; kingdom Metazoa; phylum Chordata; class Mammalia; order Rodentia; family Cricetidae; genus Dicrostonyx; species Dicrostonyx torquatus. Next base: position 1,169,830 of record JAQHUG010000381.1, on the reverse strand, counting down.
TTCTTTCATAGAGTAGGTGTTTTCTAAAAATCAATCACTAAACCCAAGTTCATTGATATCTATCATGTATAATATTCTAGTTTTACAGTTTTGCACTTTACAATCAGATCCATAATCTCATTTTTCTGTAGGATGACAGTCTGTGTCTCAGTCCATTTTTCATTTCATTCCCTTTGCCTAGAGATGTGTTCCAGTACTGTGTGTTGTAAACATTATCTTGGCTACATTTTGTTTTCCAAAGATCAGTTTATTGTTTATGTGAATCTTTTTCTGGACTCTCTGTGGATTCAATATCTTGACAATATTGAATCTTGCTATCTGTACACATGGAGTATCTTTATATTTCTCTTTCTTTGAGTTCTTCCACTATTGTTTTAGTTTTCCTCTTATAGATCCTGTACATATTTGCTTAGATTCATAATTATTTAGTTGGGTGTGCTAATGTTGTTTTGGTTTCAAAAAGTATTAAAAATTTTTAAATTATGGGCATTGTGTGAGTATGTGCACCTGAATGCACTACCAGAAAAGGGCACTTGATCTCCTGGAGCCACTCCACATGGGTGCTAGGGACAGAATTGGGTCCTCTGTAAGAACAATACCTAGTCTTAACTCTTGAGCCATCTCTCTAGCCTCTATTACATGCTAAATTTCAACTTCTAACATTTCCTTGTTAGCATATAAGAATGCAGCTGTTGACTTGTACCTTGAAGCTCGGATATGATTTCTTACAAATTTCTTTTAAATTTTCTCCAGAGACAACAATCCATCTACAACCAGAGAATGATTTAATTCTTCCTCCCAATTCTGCATGTTTCTTTAAAAATCCAAGTTGTCATGTAACTTAAATAGTGGAATCTTCCAGTATGATGTCCAAAAGGTGTAGCATGGAATCCTGTTTTCCCCATTTTATTAGGAAATTTTCTTGTATCTCATTGGTTGTAGGTTCTTCGTAAATGTTCTTTATCCAGCTGAGGGCATCCCCTCCACTCCCAGCTGGCTAAGAATTTCTAATAACAGATGAGTGTTGCATATTGCCATTGCCTTCTGCACCTATGGATAAGATCGAGTGCTTTTCTCTTAATAATCCTTTGAACGTGCTGGATTAAGCTTCTAATTGTCAAATATTATAGCACACTAAAAATGAAATCTTACTTGGTCATTCATATAATTCTTTTCATGAATTTTTGCATCCAATTTGCTAATACTTTGTTGAGGATTTGTTTATTGCCATTCATGAGGCTGCATTTTCATCTTCTTTGTAAGCTCTTTACCCAGATGACCTCGGAGGATATGTTAAAAAGATGACCTCAGAGGATATGTTAAAACTGTTGGGTTTTTTTCCTGCTTCGTATGCTGAAAAAAATTCTAAAAGTCTGTGTTTCCTTACAGATTTCCCCAAATTTGTCAACAAAACATGAAGACTTTGTGTTTCCTGTTTCAGAAAATTAGTTATGACCCCACTTTCTTTAATAGATTCAACATATTCAAATCATCTATTTCTTCTTGGGCGAATGTGGGAGGATTTTGACTTTCAAGGTATCGGTCCATTTTGTTTACTTTGTCAGAACTGTGGCCATGGCGCTGCTCGCGGTGTGTAGCACTGTAATCATCATGTTCTGAGTCGGTAATGCTGTCCCCTCATCCCTGCCTGATGTGATCGATTTGTGTCTTACCTCTCTTTCTCAGTTAGCTGAGTTCGAAGTTTTTTCAATTTGCCTATGTTTAAAAAGCAATCTAGCCTTTAGAGATGGCTCAGTGGCTAAGAATGCTTTCTGTTCTCATAGAGGACCCAAGTTTATTTCCCAAACCTATGCTGAGTGGTTTCAATTGCCTGTAATTCTAGTCTAGGAGATCTATCACCCCTTCTGTCTTCTATGGACACCACACATGGGCAACGACACCCCCCCACACACACACAGATAGAATTGAAAACTAAAAGTAAATCTTAAAAAAAAAAAACAAAACAGTCTTTGGTAATTTGGTGGTGCACATCTGTGATCCCAGAACCCCTCCAAGGGAGGTGGATGGAAGAAGAGCAGTTCAAAGACAGATTTACCTACATAGTGAGTTGGAGGACATCCTGGACTTTTGCCTCAAGCATCAAAACAACAAACCAAAAGTCAAAACATCAACAATACCACTTAACAACAGCAGTAACAACAACACTCTAGCATTGGCTTAATTGTTTTTTCTGCATTTCTTTCTATTTCCATTTTTATTGATTTCTGCTTCATTTTTAATTTCTTTTCTTTTGCTTTCCATTTGCTTTACCCTATTTTCTAGTTTCCTAAGGTGAAGCCCTTAAATTATTGCATATAGATTTTTAATTTTTAAGTACCTATATTCAATGCATAAATTCCATTTAAATGCTGCTTTTGCTATATCTCACACATTTCAATCAAGTGTATTCTTATTTTCATTTGGCCCAGAATACTTTTAATTTCTCTTGCGATTTCTTCATTGACCCATACGTTGCTTGCAATGTGTTATTAGATTTCTAAGTATTGGGGGGATTTTCCAGCAATCTTTCTTTCATTGATTTCTAGTTTAATTATCTTGTGGTTCTAGAACAGACATTGTGTGATTTCTTTTAAGCTGTAGTTTATCTCAGATTTTATAATAAGGTATCATAATATTATAGGTGGGAGAGGGCCTGCTTCCTTTAAGCCTAAGGGTATATGCCTTGTTTTGAAATGAGCCTGTGCCACTGAACTGCACATTTCAGACCTTCCCAAGCTGTCACACACCCATCAGGCTGGAGAGGGTGGCCCTCTTGTTATTTGAGGCATTTCTTTTCCTTTGTGGAAGACGTTAAAAAGTTCAAGAGTAGAGCATTTCTCTTTCCCTGTGTAGGTCTTTTGGGCCCTCTCCCTTTCTTTCTCATCTCCCTTTCTCCTTCTCCTTCTATTTCTTCCTCATTTCTGACTTTTTTGAACATGTTTATTTATGTGTGTGAATGTTTTGCCTTCGCGTGTATAACTGCGTGTGCTTTGTACCTGCAAAAGCCAGAAGAAAGTGTCGAATTGTCTAGAAATGAGTTAAAGATGATCGTGATCCACCCAAACCCAGATCCTCTGCCAGGCTAGCCAGTACCCTTAACCACTGAGCCACCTCGTTAAAACTGGACTGCCTGAAAGAGCAGCCAGTGCTCTTAGCCTTTGAGCCATCTCATTAGAACTGGGTATGTTTTTGGTTTTTGAGACAGGATTTTGTTTTCTACTCCAGGTTGGCCTTCACCTTGGGTTGCTCTTCCCTCTTTTTAAGTGTCGGGATTACAGGTATGTACTACCAAGCCTAAATTTTCCCAGGTTCGTTCTGGGAGGAAAAAAAAATCAATGACACTTCTGATGTACTTGAAAACACGGCCTTTCCCCTCTCACAGCCAGAAGCAGAAAGAAACTTGTCTCTGATATTAACTATGAAGACCTGGGGGAGTTTATGAGGATAAAGCTAAAATAAATTTCTAACCCTGAAAGTGTATTAACTTGTCTGTACTGGGCTACTAGCAATCAGTCATTGGCCTGACACGGCTCCTCAAAGGTGTTCCTTCTTGAATCCTTCCCCAGAACCTTACAGTTCTCTCCATCTGCCCTCCTCTGTCTCCAGGAGTCTAGGCAGCAGCTTACCATGACCCTGCTTTTCTGGCAGATGTCAGAAGGGCTCTTTTTCATCAGTTCAGTTTTTTTTTCTTGTTGTCATTTTACAGCCTGGGCCAGAAGCAAGAGAACATATTTTAAACAATTTTATTAGTAACATTTTATATTAAAATTATAATTCTAGAAACCTTTCCATCTGGGCAAAATATAATCACTTAAGTCACAGTAATTGCTTCAATCAAAATGAAAGATAATAAAAAAAAACTGACTTCTTAAAAGGAGCAAAAAGCTGTAAGTTTCTTTCTGCTTCTCTGTCTTCACTAGTCAGTCACTTCAACAATGAAATTCAACCTTGAAGGTAACTCAACATGATTTCCATAATGACAGGGTATAGTGTAAACTCCAACATAACAGAGAAGAAAATGATACATAAAAACAGTCTTAGAAGCTGGGCCCAGTGGCAGAGCCTGTGATAATAACTACTTGGGAGACTGAGGTAGGAGGATCAGATATTCAAGTTCAGTATGGGCTATAAAGGGAGTTCAAGGAAGTACTGAGCTACTTAATGAGATACTGTCTCAAAATCAATTATAAAGGAAGGACTAAGGGTATGGCTCAGTGGTAGAACACCTACCTAGAATCCTCTAGTGAGGGTCAGGGAGTACGTTTCTGTGGTAGAACCCCTGCCTAGAATCACCCAGTAGGGGTCTAGGATATAACTCACTGGTAGAGCAACTGCCATGCATATGCAAGACCTTGACTTCCATCCCCAGAAATAGAAAATAGTAAGAAGTTGGGTAAACAGAACCTTGGAGCAAAGATGGCATAGTGGTGTTGTTCAGCCAAAGACCAAGTGGGAGGGCTCTAGTCTGCTTGGAGAAATCATTGTCTATGATAAGAATAGTGATTTGGGTTCTCGTAGTTTTGGATTTTTGATGTGGGAGTGTTCTCCTGTATTTTGTATTACTCTCATTGGTTGAATAAAGAAGCTGTCTGGCTTGTAAGATAGGTCAGCCCTTAGGTGGGCGGAGTAGACAGAACGGAAGTTCTGGGAAGAGAGAAGGAAGTGTGCCAGTCGCCATGAGGCTCCCGTCGCAGATGGATGCAGGTTAGACCTTTCCGGTAAGTCACCATGTGGTGACTTACAGACTTTTATAATGGGTTAGTTTATGAGGTGAGGGCTAGCCAAGAAAAGGCTGGAGATAATGGGCCAGGCAGAGCTTAAATGAATATAATTCTCATGTGGTTATTTCGGGCATAAGCAAGCAACCAGCGGCCGAGTGGGCCGGCGGCTGGGGGCTGGGAGCCAGGCACTGGGAATATAACCCACACCTCTCCCCCACCTATAAACAGATTCTAGATGTCAGTCATCAGTTCAGCTAGCTTTACATGTCTAGTCCTTTGGTTTACAAGCCCTTTTCCTGTGGAGTTAAGCATAACCATGAAGCACAGCTTGGGGATCTACTTAGCTTTTTGTCCACTACTCTAGAATGATCATGCCTAGGTGCTCCATAACTCAAAGTTAACATGTCTGTTCAGTTTGTTTGACATGTTGAGAAAAAATACTGCTAAGTTTCTTTGTTATAAATAGCAAATTACATAACACTGAGTATAGAGCTCTTCTTCAATGACAGAGACATTTCTGTCCATGGGCTCAGGGCAATTCACCAGCACCAGGACCCATGTCTGATATCAAAAGATGTCACTGTCACCCCACAATGCCACTCCAGTGGAGCCTAACTCTGTGCTGTCCCCAGCCTTTTGGAGTGGAGCCCTAAGGCCCACATCACAGAGGCCTCTGCTTGCATTGCCTTGCTGAGCTGCCAAGCACTGCACAGAGTTCCTGGATATAAACCACAAATGTGCCATTTAGTTTTCACAGCACAGCCAGCAATATCTTCATTAAGTTCGGTTCTTTCCCAGTTCTGCAGGGAAGACTTGCTAGGGAGGGATTTTCTAGTTTTTGTGCATTAGAAAGTACCTATTTAATGTGTGCTTTGCTTGTTTATTTTAAAATTATGTATATATGGATGTTTCTCTCTGTTGGTGAGTACATGTCACTGCAGTACCTTTCGAGGCCAAAAGAGGGTGTCAGATCCTCTTGGACTGGAGTAACAGGTTGTGAACCACATTAGAGAATATGGGCCATGGGAACTAAACCCAGTCCTCTGGAAGAGCAATGAATGTCACTGAGCCATCTATCTAGCCTGACTTAATATTTATTCTTTGTTTTTTCTTGTTTTTATTGTGCTAAACATTTTTTTTTCTCTGCTCCTCTCCCTTCCTTCCCTTTTCCCTTCTACCATCTCCCATGACCCCTATGCTCCCAATTTACTCAGGAGATCTTGTCTTTTTCTATTTTCTATTTATATCCATGTATATCTCTCTTAGGGTCTTTTTTGTTGTCTAGGCTTTCTGGAGTTGTAGATTGTAGGCTAGTTTTTCTTTATGTCTAAAAGCCACTTATGAGTGAGTACATATGATCTTGTCTTTCTGGGTCTGGGTTATCTCACTAAGATTCATCCATCCATTTCTAGATCCATCCATTTGCCTGCAAATTTCAAGATGTCATTACTTTTTAGTGCTGAGTAGTACTCCATTGTGTAATGTAACACATTTTATTTATCCATTCTTTGGTTAAG
>JAQHUG010000381.1:1120105-1162901 GCA_028555095.1 Dicrostonyx torquatus | reverse complement strand
GTAAGCAAATTAAATAGACCTATAACCACTAAGGAAATAGAAGCAGTCATCAAAAGTCTCCGAACCATAAAAAGTCCAGGACCAGATAATTTTGTGCAAAATTCTACAAGATTTTCAAAGAAGAACTAATACCAATAATCCTCAAATTGTTCCATACAATAGAAACAGAAAGGGCATTGTCAAATTCTTTTTATGAGGCTACAGCTACCCTGATACCCAAACCACACAAAGAAACTACTAAAAAATAGAATTACAGACCAATCTCACTCATGAACATTGATGCAAAAATACTAAATAAAACACTGGCAAACCAAATCTAAGAACACATCAGAAAAATCATTCACCATATTGTTTATTCTTGAGGAACATTTTACTGCTGGATGTAGGTTTCTCAGTTGGAAAGTTGGCATTTTTTCTTTAGAATTATAAAAGCATTTGACTTCAAATACCAATGAGAAATAAGTCTCATTCTGAAGTGTGGCATCCATGTGCATTATGAATATTTTCTGTGAATACCTGATACATGTCAAGAGTTTCAAAATGATGACTCAAAGCCCGACTGTTCTAATGGATCACCTCTCTTGACCCTTGTTGAAATTCTTAGATCCGTGGGTTAAGGTAGACCACAGGCACAATTTTGTCTATTATTCATTTAAATAAAGTTTTTTCCTTCATTATCTCTCCTTTCCTTGTGTAACTCTGCTTATAAGTGTATATGTGTAATGTGTGTCTATGTATGATTTGTGTATAGTGTGTGCATGTATGTGTGTAGTGTGTGTATATAATAGTGTGTGTACATGTGTGGGGTAGCATATGCTCTTGTTATTTTCTGTGACTTCCTTCAGTTATTCTTTTCTGTGACTATAGATGATGTTATTGATTCCACAACCATGTTTTCTACAGCATCTCTAATGGCAAATATATACATACACCTTCTTATAACCCAATATCACGGAGTTGTTTTTATCTTTTACAATATATTGCTAGATTCACTCTCTGAAATTGTGTTAATGATGTTTGCTTCTGTGCTCACAAGACATCTGTAGCTTCTTTCATTTGAAATGTTTTTTCTAATTGTATCAGGGAAATGCTAGTTTCATAGAATGAGTTGGGAAGTGCTCCCTTCTGTTCTGTTTTCTGAAGTGATCCTGAGAAATCGATATGATCAGCTTCTTACATAGTAGCTGGAATTCACCAGCACAGCAGTAAAATTGTCAGGCTCTTTGTAGAAATATTTTCAATTATTGAGTTAACTTTCATCTGTCTCTTCATTCTGAAAAATTGGCTGTGGTAGCACTGGAACTTTATGCTTTTCCATTTAATATGCAGTAATGAATTGATATGAAGAGGTTTAAAAAACAAAAAACAAAACAAAACAAACAAACAAAAAACCCCAACTACCTCCTACTTCCTGAAGCAGAGATTCAACCTGACCTTTCTAGATGGGCAGGAGTCACCCTGTGGCTCCAGAGTACAAAGTCTTTAGAAAACAAAGAATACAGTGGTGTTTTGCCCTCATAATAAACACTTTTTCTGTCATTGGAAGAGACATTAACCTCAGCCTACCATCACTGGAATAATCCCACAAAGTTCTGAGGGGAGTGTCTAGGGCAGTACATTCAGGAAAGGATGCCTTCTTTCTTGGGGAGGACAGACTGGGACAGAGAAGCCCTTGTGGATGCATCCATCATGAAACTAAAGAGCAGACTTAAAGGAATCACAAATGATGGTGGTGACAAGGTGGGTACACTTACATGTTTCAGTCATTATGAACTGCATGCTGTGGATGCATTACCCTTAGCATGGTGTATTTAGGTAGACACTATCTAACTTATAGAGGAGGGCACTGAGACATTAAAAATAAAATATGAGATCCTCCCACCCCAGCGTACTTCAATCCCCACCCCAGCTGACCATCTCACTTCCCACTCCTAGGAGTCTGGACATGAGAGAAAGGTCAGGGCGTTTCTCATCTGTGTCCTCCACATTTCTACCTGACAGAGCAGTGGCCCATCTTTGCTTCCCACCCCTCAGATACTCTTTCCTTCCTTGGTCCCTTCACGTTTTGGATGACTAACATCTTTCCATGCTGGTTACCTCCTCCAAGAGCTGACCATCCCTGTTGTCCCCTTAGCTGCCCATATATCCCATCTCTGTAAGCATCCAAGGGACTGGAGTCTATTCAGCTAAGCCGTTTTGGTGGTGACTTGTTTCTTGCCAGATTCCTAAGTGATATAAGGCACACTGTATTTTAGAATAGTTGGTTGAATCTAATTGAGATAGACAGCCAGAGTCCAGAGGTAAATTTGGGTGATAAGTACACCCCAGATGGAACAGAGAAATGAACCGGTGGTGAGAGGAAGTGTTGGTAACTGTGGTGCTGTGCCATGGCTGGCCTTGGTACTGAGCTTGGACTACAGGCAGGGAGCCTCAAGAGCTAATGGCAAATCACTCCCTAACCTCAAGCTCTTCTTTCTTTTCATATTCTAATTCCAGAGTGGTTTTTCCCCATCCCAAGGGATTTAACAAATGTTCATAAGGAAATGATTTTGAAAACATTCATGGTTTTCAGGGGTGGAAACAGTAGGTCACTAGGTGAACTATTTTTCTTTCCACTTTAGTCCTGAATTGAAAATTGAATGAGAAAAGTTAGGAAAAATTTCTCTTTCCTGCACCCTCAGGACTGCCCAGTTCTCTGCCATGCTGGGTTTGGGGACAGAAAGAATTGGCCTAAAGTAGCCTTGCACTGGCCCACTTTAGGCTTGTTAATATCCTGCTGGGCAGAGAGGGGAGATTTTTCAGCTTTTAAAAGGTGGAGGAATTAAATCTGCAGTAGCAATGAGCTTACCTTGGCATTTTTATGATTTTCTGAAATGTTAAAAAAAACTTTTGCCAGTGTTTGCATTTAATAGTCTGCCTTGGTGAAATTATCAAGCTTCCAACTGTGACTTCGATGGTTCTTGGAGTAGTAGGGTGTTCACAAGTTGCTTTTAGAAATTAATAGCAAAGTATGAAAAGGAAGAAATAACCAAACAGGTACTAGTGAGGGAAATTAAAGGGGAAAACGGAAAAGCATGCATGTATGGTGGATAGGTAGGTGGATAGATGTTTGGGCGGATATGAATGATGGATGAGTGGGTGGGTGGGTGGGTAGATGGGTATGTAGGTGGGTGGATAGAAAAATGCATGGGTGGGTAGATGGATGGAAGGGCAGGTGGGTAGGTGAGTAAGTGGATGGATAAACTGGTGGGTGGGTGGATGGATATATGGATAGGTGGGCGAGTGGATAAATTGGTGGGTGGGCAGATGAATGGATGGATAGATGGTTTATGAGACTGGTAGTTAGAGAACCAAGATGCCTACATCTACCCTGAGTGATCAGAAGGACACCTCTGAGATCTTCCTCTTGAGAAGTTTCGAGGACATTTGGAACCAGAGTACAGAACGGGCCTGACCAGGCTTGGTGTAGAGAGTGAGCTACAGCCTTGGAGCTAGCCTAATAGGCCTTGAGTGGTTAGGGAACTCAGAACGAGACAGCCTTGAGACTGGAGGACATTGATGTGTAAAAACACACAGGGTTCTTGTGGATCCTTGGGGTAGAGAGAAGCTACCCAAGACATCACAGCCATTCTGCACCCGACAAGAATAGGCAGTGAGTGGTGCTTCTGTTTCTTGTAGAATCTGTGTATTATATTTTTTAGTTTTGCTTTGGTTTTGAGCTGACAGAGAACACTATCAAAATTGCTTACCAGGCCATATGGGTGCGTGTTCTGATCTAGGAAAGAGTTATAGAAATGAGACAAAAAAATATGCTGCTTCTCAGTCCATAGATGAACTATTTTCAAATTTTATTTTCATCCTTGCAGACTTTAGAGACCTTTGTTATAAAGAGGAGATCTTAGGAAGGGGGTCTGATAGGTTTGCCAGTTACTTTTTGTCAGCTTGACACAAGCTAGAGTCACTCAGGAAGAAGTAACCTCAGCTGAAAAATTGCCTCCATCAGATTAGATTATTGGCAAGTCACTGGGGCATTTTCTTGATTAATGATTGATGTGGATGGAGGTCCTGGATTGTGTAAGCTAAGCAAGCTGTGGAGAAGAAGCCAGTAAACAGTTCCCATGAGCATCATTTCTCTATGTCCCCCATGTTACCTGTCCATATGAATGTGGGGAGCCTACAATCCCAGCCCCAGATCTACCAGCCACTTCGTTTTACTTTGGTTGAGACAGAGTGTTGCTGTGTAGCTCAGGCTGACTTACACTTACCATGGTCCAGACTGGCCTCTCACTTGCTGTCCCCCTGCCTCAGCCTCTTGAGTGCTGGGGATCACAGGCCTGAGCTACTGTGTCTGGTTCTAGTAGTATCCCTGAATGCTAGATGCTTTCTTTAGGCAAGTATAATTAAAAACACATGGAAATCACATCCATAAATGGCATGATTGTTGTAGAAATATTGGATACACATAAAATGTGCATGTCTGTGGCACCTAGTATCACAACCAACTCTTCACCAAAGCAAATTTAATATCCCCAGGATCACAAAATGCTGGTTAAAAGATGCTGAAATAAGATTTATAACCCGGTTCTGTCAGGTCCCATGTCCATGTGCTTTCCAGTTTGCTGGGAGCCAGTGCCAGAGGCACACAAAGGTGAGGCTGGGACTGGCTACTAATTTGTGGAGATTGCAAAACACAAATGTGAAGCCCGTATAGATTAAGTTGACAGTGATCCAGTGCATTAATCCAAGTGTAAAGTCTCTGCACACGAGTCCTGAGACTTCACAGGACTCAGGCTCAAAGAGCTGGTCATGGGTGAAATAGACTGAGTGTTACAGTCACACTGGAAAACAAGCAAAGAACATACTGGAGGCCACACACTCTGCCTGGGCTTTGTGATGACTTCCAGTAAATTACCCTGGTCCATAACTGACCAAAGCCCCACAGCCTCGTGTGAACATAGTTCTCCCTACTGGAAAAGCTTTGTCAACCACTGAAGGGCTGGATCCAAAGGATCAGAGCAGTCTGGGTGATCATTATCATTGCATGGGGGACAATTGTTCCCAAGAACCACCTGTATTCAGAGAACTTTACAAGGTTATGAGGTAAATGCGTGTTAAGCCATAGCATTTTTGAGTTATCTGCCTTCCTAGATTATCAGAATCTATCTTAACTAATGACCCACCTTTCTGGCAAACCTGCAGTAATGGGAAGTACTCGGAAACAAGGGTCAGAAGTTTGTCTCGGTTGGTGATGCTTTTACCAAATTGGCGAGACCGAGGTAAGCACGGTAGGACAGTTGAGGGTTTGGGAGAAATTATCTTCAGGAATCCATTACATTAAAGGTGTCAGCTATATCTCCAAGCATGAGAGGTGGAGCTTAGAATTCGTGAGCAGCCATCTATCTTTCCACTCTCATCCTCACCAAGTCCTTTGCCATGTTAGCCACCCATCACCACTGTTTAATCTGAAGAAGCTTTGTCAAAGGGGCCTAGTCTACAGATAAGAGGATCTGGCAGAGGGAAGAAGTTCTAGGTCTCAAGTGGCCCTGCCCCAGATCCTTAAGTCATATTATATAAATCCCCTGGCATGAATCACTGCACCCCTGTCTCCCACTGTTTCCTGTCTTGCTAGTGTCATCCTGGGGCCCCTGATTTCAGAGTCAGCATGTCTTCCCCATGCTCTTAGGAAGGGTCCAGCCAGGAAGTCAGCTTCTTGCAGTCTCCCTGACACTAGTACCCAGCTAGGTTTAGGAATTCAGGGCAAAGTGATACCAAAGGTCCTCTTCCTGGAGGCCTCCTGACCCTTCCAAGCCCCAAGGGAATCTCTTTGCTACTGAACACCCTCCATAACTTCTTGCACACTTCTTGACCCTCTTCAATGTCCTGCACATTCATCCCATATGACACTGACACATTAAGAGAAGTACATGTGATAGGTGGCCCTGATCCCCAATTAGCCCTTGTAAGGGAGGCACTGGGTGCCTGTATAGAGCAGTCATGGGACATCCAATCTGTGTTGAGGGACAAGTTGTGAGGCAGGTGGACAAAGGGTCTTGCAGTTGGACTCATGGAAATGGTGCCATCAGAGATGATATCAAAGAGGATCAAGTGCACTGTTTTTAAGTGCTAATGGTGTTCACAGGGAGAGGGTTGGGGGGAGCTGAAATATGCTGCTGTACCCATCAGGGATTTATGTACTATTTGTCTTTAGAGGTGTTGGTACTTGCCAGGTACTCTCTACTGTAAGAGTCATGTGAGCCCTAGCGACACCTAAGGCACTCTGCTAAGCAGTAGGCATGTCTTTTGTTGGATGTCACAGGTCTCAAGAAGATAGTTTGTGAGAGCGATTGAGTAGGGGCTATCTCCTGAAGAGTCAGCAAGAGAGTGGGGAGTAGAGCTGAGAAGGAGGTAAGCGAGGATGCAGCCTCAAGTCAAGGCCCTCAGATGGTGACTGTGAAGAGTGTGTGAGATGGCAGAGCTGCTCAAATCAAAGTGAGGCCTTTGTGCTCACACCCATCTCTACACCCAGCTCACGCTGGCAGACACTGATGATCAGAATGGTGCACGGGGGAAGGATTTGCCTTGCCAGGTATTTGGGGCTCTTCTTCCTCCAAAGGAACACACTATAGGATCCAGAAGTCAGAAGTTTCTTTCCAATATAAAGACACATGTCCTGGCCTGGGAGGAGGGAGACAGAGAAATATTAAAGAGATCTAAAGGAATATGGGTGGAATCTGATGACATCTGCTATATCATTGTATTTAAAATCATCTCAGGGGCTGGAAAGATGGCTCAGCAGTTAACAGTACTCTTGCTGAGGACTGAGGCTAAGTTCCTAGCACCCATATTGGGTGGCTCACAATGGCCCACAACTACAGTTCCAGGGTGTCTGACGCCTTCTGACTTTCAAAGACATCTGTATGCATGTGTTATATAGAAATTCTCACAGGCAGGGGGCTGGAGAGATGGCTCAGAGGTTAAGAGCATTGCCTGCTCTTCCAAAGGTCCTGAGTTCAATTCCCAGCAACCACATGGTGGCTCACAACCATCTGTAATGAGATCTGGTGCCCACTTCTGGCCTGGAGTCATACATGCAGATAGAACACTGTATACATAATAAATAAATAAATAAATAAATAAATAAATAAATAAATAAATAAAAGAAATTCTCACAGGCATACATATGTACAAATAAAACATAATTATAATTCTCGGTGAACACATGAGGAAATTGAGGCTTAGACAGGTCAAGTAAAGGGACTGCACAATGAATAAGTAGAATTTAAACCTAGATTCTTCAACTCTTGATTCTCCCCATTTATGAGAACCTGACCCTGGGAGAGTGATGGCCTTGGCTTATCTGAGTGGGTATGACGTAATGAGCAATGGTTGTAGCAGGCTTTCTTGGACCACCAGCCCCCAAATCATGACATGGAGACTTCTTATTAGTTATGAATGCTCAGCCTTAGTTTAGGCTTGCCCCACTAGCTCTTGTAACTTATAATAACCCGTTTCTCTTCATCTACATTTTGCCTTGGGGACGTTTTTACCTTTCTTTCATTCTGTTTGTCCTACTTTCCTGTTTCCTCCACATCTGGCTGTCTGGTTCCAGCTGTTTCCCTCTTTTTCTCCTTAGTTCTTTCTCTAGCCTAGAGAGAGAGAACTTACTTTCTGACTGCTAGCCCCTCCTATCCCTCTACTGCCTAACTATTGCCATTCAGCTTTTTATTAGACCGATCAGGTGCCTTAGGCAGGCAAGGTGAAACAAATGTAACACATATTTACATAGTTAAACAAATGCAACACAAACATATGTGACAAATCTTTGCCTAGTTAAACAAATGCAGTATAAACAAATGTAACATATCTTTACTTAGCTAAACAAATATTCCATTCTGCAACAAATGGTTATGTTTCCAAGAAAAGTAGAAAAGTTATTGCAGCAGAGGAATCCCAGGATGCAGTGCAGTTTCAACTCCAGGGCATGAATACAACGTTTCCGCCTCATTGTTGTTCTTCCTAGACAGGTCAGTGGAGGTAGGGCCTGTGTTAAGAGTTTCTGACTTGTACGAAGGCCCAGCTTCAGAATTTAGAGTCTTAAGCACTGCTTTGTAGTGGAAAACCTAGTTAAACTGGGAGAGAAATCTCTCTCTCTCTCTCTCTCTCTCTCTCTTTCTGTGTGTGTGTGTGGGGTAGGTGAGTGTGTTTTCTGTGTGTTTCTGTATGTGTGCATATACATATATATACATCTGAGATTTCACAAGTGTGAAAACCATCCAACATTTGCCTTTCTCAATATGGTTTATTTTGCTTAGCACAACGATACCCAGTTTCTTCCCTACTACTGCAAATGGCATAATTTGGTCATGCTTTTAGAGCTGAATAATATTCTACCATATATGTGCCACATTTCCCTTGTCCATTCATATGCTGGCAGACATCGAGGCCTATTTCCTATCTTGGCAATTGTGCATAATGTTGCATGGAACAATTGTGCAGGACAACTGCAGAAGGCTCACTCAGTATCCTCAGGGTGACATAGCCAGGTCTTGTGGTAAGTTCTAGATTAAGATCTTTGAGGATCCTCCACACCTACTCCTCACATTAGCTGTGCTAATTTATATTTCTACCAGAAGTTAATAAGTGCCCCCTAAACTGCTAGGGTTGGTTTTCTTTGTTTTCTTCATATCCATTCTGATTTGGGAGAGATGGCGTCTCAAGACAATTTTGATTTGCATTTCTATAAGGGACTCCTGAACCATTTACAGAGTCCTGGACCACATGCTTTGATGACGCTTTACTGAGCACATACATACCACAAATGACCCCCCTTTATAAACAGGACTACAGAGACCAAGGAAAGGAATGGCACTCCACTGAGGTCTTGCCATCACTAGGACTCTAGGTCCAAGGGTGTGCTCAGAACTTTAAATTCAAGCTATATCACACAACTATATCAAGAATAGAGGATGGTCTTCCTAGGGGTTTTTCCAGGGTATCATTGCATCAGAGGAGGGCCATCCAGTTGTCTGTGACAAGAACTCATCTTTGAGTATCCTAAGGAGTTCTCACATGACTAGAGACTCGGCTCAGGCTCAGACGGTGTGCTCAGATGTAGTAAGCATTCTACTGCAGTACTAGACTTTGCTTTCTTCTGTCACTGTCTCAGTAGCTTGTCAAATCAGTTTGTTTGCTAGATTGCCTTCACTATCATGGGGTTAGGGACTGCAGGTTAATCACTCGGATGGTGTAAATAGTATCTTCTCAGGGGTTCTAGTAAGTTCCCAGGCCAAGGGTCATTGGTTCACCTTAAATCATTTGCCTGTCTCAGAACCAATCTCTTCATTCTGATTGACAGGTTCTATCTCAAGGAGCTAAGGTGGTGTATTGGGGGATAGTGTGTGTGTGTGTGTGTGTGTGTGTGTGTGTGTGTGTGTGTGTGTGTATGTGTGTGTGTAATAAAGTCTTCAGGTGAAGAGAACAATTTGATCCCACTGAGGAATCTTTGGAGGATGAACAGAGGCCTGGTAGGAAGTCTATCATGAGAGGCTTCAAAGATAAGGGGAGCCTGAGGCCAGCCATTTCCATCTAGATCCTTATTTTAGGAGGCTCTAGCTAAATATGAGAGGATTCATCATGCCACCCAGTCTTCAGGGAAGTGTTCCCAGGGACCTGGAAAGGGAGAGAAAGGGACAGGGAGAAGGCAGCACAGGGTGAGAGCTGCAGTGGAGCCCTGTGGTGCCCTGTGGCTGCCTTTGCCCAGCAGTCTCTAATCCCTCCCTTGTACCTCATAGCTGCTAGAGATTCAGCTCTCTGGAGCATTGCTCTGGCCTGACAGTTTTCACCTTCTGGCGATTGGCTCACAGCCAAGAAAGGACTGACTGAATGGGAGTATGAAAGGCAATTAGAGGGTGCGCTTTGCTTCCAGAGAGGGCCCTGGATGAGCAGCCTGGAGCCAGGCTTCAGACTCTGGCAGAAGCCACATCTTTGCCCGGCTTCTCAACTTTCTTATGTGAAAGGATTACATAAGAAACACCTTTTGGCCTCCGCCTTTCATGGACCTGGTTTTGAGCTGCAATTTTAGGGTAGGAGTTCTAGATTTCTCTTGATGCTGTGCTGCGCAGTGGTGTCACACAGTTGGTCCCACATCTGGGCCAAGGAGCTTTGCCTATTTATGGTAGCCACTCACCCAGTAGAGAAAAGAGGCTGGCAGTCACAACAGGTACTCCCAGCTGTCTGGGCAACCCTGGAGAGGAGTCTAGGAAGTAGGAGACAGCCCACTGAAATGCTACAGATATCTAGGGGTCACTAGCTCTGTCTGCAAGGGAAGAGAAACTAAACCACAGAGAACTCTGTGGATCAAGATTTCTAAACAGCTCCCTGCTTAATTGTTAGCAGCCATGGAAGTGCTGTAATTAGCTGACAACAGGTTGCTGTTTATCAGTCTGTTACTACTTATGCAACCAGAAGAGCGGACTCCAGTGCTTATAAAAACCCTTGCAATGAAATATTTCTCCTTTATGGAGGCTGTGTTTGTATAGATGAACATTAATTTAAGCTTTCTGACCTCATCTGCATTCTAAAATTATGGCACTGTAATTTCCGTCTCCCCAATGCGCTCACTCTTAATTAATCTTAACCACTCTCAAGCTTTTCTGGTTTCTATTATCACCGTTTAAAGTTGCGAAGACTCTTTAATGGATTTAAATCACGTATTCAAATTAGTTTCTTTTCCCGAAGTTATAATGACTTAAAATTTTTATTTGATTTGGGCCCCAAAGTATTACCTGAAAAGCCATTTGATTGTTTTACAATTTAAATCATCTGTGTGGAATAAAATTCATTAACCTTATTTACATGTGTGTGAAAATTATGACATGTTAACCAATTAACATTTCCCGTTGTGCAGGTTTGCAGCCTGTCGCTCTGGCCCAAGCTTCACTGTCATTCTGACTTCCAATGGCCCCGTAGTAGGAATCTGTCTTAGGGCTTTCTTTGTAGTTTAGGCTGGAACTGTAAACATGTCTGTTTAGACCGTGGCGGTGTATATTAAAACTTTTCCCTTCAAGGTCCTGTGGAGAAGAGGTTCTCTGGGGCTCAGCACTAGTCCAGTGGAGGGGTCCTGGCTGGGCCTCTGAGGCTATAGACTGGGACAGTGTAAGGGATGGAGGAAGTTCACAGATAGTGAAGGTGTATTGTGGACATGGGCCCACCGGACAGTTGGCAAAGCCGATCCACTCCCCAAGTGCTGTGTCTAACAAATACGTTGAGACTTCAGGTTGCCGAGGGTGTGTCTGTCCTTTCCTCATTCCCTGGCCATCCCTAGTTAGGATGGAAAGGTTGCCTTGTGGGAGCGAGTCCTCCCTGTTAGAGCCCCACCCTTCCCTTCGTGGATACACCTCTTGAAAGTCTTTCTTTAGCACGTGTTTCGGGGTAGAGATGGTAGTCTCAGTGTGGTGTAGAGATGGCAGCCACAATGCCTAGCAGTAGCTATGGGCTCAGCTCGGCACTTGCCACTAACTCCATGTGGGGTACTCCAGTTTTCTGTCACCTGGACGGTTGAAATAGCCTCCTTACAGGTCCTCTGAACTCATCCTGACCCCTCTCTGTAATTTCAAGCTGATTATGTGGGAGCATGACTCTCATGTATCCTAGCTGCTTTCTTTATTGTTGTGACTTTTAAAAAGTGACCAGAAGCAACTTGGGGAGAAAAGGGTTTATTTTAGGCTATAGTATGCAGTTCATCCCAAAGAGAAGCCAGTCAAGGAACTCAAGGTAGGAACTCAAGGTAGGAACTCACGCAGTGACTAGGCACAAACACTGCTTGCTTACTTCCTTGATCTCTGTGGCTCTCTCAGCCTGCTTTCTTTTACCACCTGAAACCACCAGAATAGGGGAGCACAGTGTGCTCCAAACACCAATCAAGAAAACACCTCAGAGACTTGCCTATGGGCCATTGTGATGGAGGTGTTTTCTTAACGGAGGGTCCCTCTTTCCCAGATGACTTCTAGCTTGTTTCAAGTTGACAGAAAAAGAATCTAACCAGCACACTATTATCAGGAAATCTACCTTGTCCCTGGCTTCCCAGACTGCTCACCTGGACCAACGAGGCTGACCTTCCCTGCCCTTGCTTTTCTGCCTCAGGACCTTCACAGATCTCTGCTCTTACCCTATTAAACTTGCTCTTAGGCTCGAAGTACTGACCCTGAACATGAGCAATCCTCCCATCTCTTCTTCATCAAGCCATCTCACACACCATTCTGGCCTCTTGAGGACCATTTGATCTTCCTAAGTGGCCAGATGGCTTGTTCAGTTCATGTAAGATTCCTGCAGAAGATGTCACCTACCTCCTGCTCCATGTCTCTGACCTGTCTAGCTTTGAATTTGCTGTTGATATGTGCCACAACCCTCCTACTCAGAGGAAGGTAAGCACCAAGGGCTCTTTGCTTATTCTTGTAAACCAACCACATGACTCAGTGCTTGGCTCTGTACAAGTGTGTGTTGAATTAGTAGCAAGCAAGCTTGACAGGAAGCATTCCTTTCTACCTTGTCCTTTTGGGCTTCACAGTCATCAAGAAAATACACTGAGGCAGCCAGAAGAGGCCTGTTCCCCTGGCTACCTACCTCTCGCCACCCTTGGAGATCTGTGGCCTGCAGAAGTGAAAGCTAGGAAAGATGGTGGCAGAGTCTTGCTTTATAAACCAGGTTAGCCTGGAAATCATAATCCTCCTGTCTCGACTCTCAAAGTTCTGGGATTACAAGCATGCTCCTCTATGCTCCTCCCCAACACACACTCGGTCACAGATAACAGAAAAGAAACTACACCACAATAAGCAATTCATATCTTGGTCTCCGGTTTTCCATTTTTAGCTATCTGGAAAGTGAATTACGTCAAGAATAGACAGGAAGTGGATGGGTCACTGTTCTGGGGAGCTTCATCTTAAATGCCAGCCTCCTCTGGAGGTCTGAGTATACACTCGTAATAAGAAGGCTAGATGGGAGTCCCTCTCAGCACAGGCGCTCCTCTGAACAACCTCAGCCTCACCGACTCACCAGTGGAACTGGACTTTACTAGATTTGAAGCTCTAGATTATACTTGGTTCTCTATTTGCAGTAAGTAGAAGTTTCTTTCTCTTTCTTCAGGAAAAATCACACCCCACCTTTCCAACGGAATAGTGCCACTCACACGTGCCCCCTCCCATTAACCCTGGTTCTTCCTGCCTCAGTTAGTTTAATTCTGGTGATTCCAGATCCTGTCAGGTCCAAGAATGGTGTAGCTTGCACACTCCAGCTGGCTCTCTTCAACTTTTATTCTGTCTCCTCCCTGAATCCTAGTGCATTGGAAGGTACCAACCACATGTCAGTCTTCTCGGGAAATGCCTTTACAGACCACTCAAAGTATGCTTTGCTAGACCCAAGCACTTTTCAACATAGTCTCATTGGTGATGAACCATCATCACAGCAGACAAAGACTTAGGAAACAGCTGTTGCCTAGAGACTATCTACAACTCTTCAGGCCTTGCTTTCTTTCAGAGGGTACACAGCAGCCTGGGGGGTGGGGACAATGTGGTTTCCATTGCTCCAGAGGGCACTGGCTCTGTCTAGGCTGACTCATTCCTGTCCCTTGTATTTTTTTCTTCCTTTTGTGAGATGAGCATGACTTTACTAGGTGACAGTAAATGGCATGCGGTGGCTGACAGCCTGTTTTCACTCTTCCAGGTCTCAGATTAGTGTCGAGTCCATTGTGGTCTAAGGAGGTCTGGCTGGTACACTCCCTAATCCACTGTTGGACAGTGTGAGTGAAGGCTGAAGGCTTTTTAGATACAGCCTTGAGGCATAATGACTTTAATTCAGCTACTGTGTAGACTCCCTATCTTTGTTGCTAGTGAACTCAGAGAAGCTCTATTTCTGGAGCCCTCCCCCCACCCCCATTCCCCACCTTCCCCCTCTGCTCTGTAGCTGAAAGCAGGCAGACAGTCTCGTGTTGTTCTGCACCATAGCCAGCGTATGGAAATCCACACTGGCTCATTGGTACCGACACTCAGCAGTGACCCTTTCGCACCTCCTTTGCCATTACCTCTCTGCTGATGCCTCAAGGCCCGTTTCCTTTTGCAGTTTGCTTTTCTCATGTGTGATGGGGCAGAAATTATGAGTCCAAACACTCGCTGGCATTTCCAGGTCTTCATTAGTCTTGAAAGCACACCCATTTGACACACAATACAAGAGGAACTGGATTGCTGAACAGTGAAGATTCTGACTTCACAGGCCAGTGCAAGGACCTCAAATCCTTGCAAAGCTCACCCTTGAGTGATTTAAACATCTGCAGATCGCCCCGGCAGCATCCTGGAAAGAGTTTGTGGATTTGAACAGTTCCCCCACTCCCTGATTATTTCTGTCCACTAAGAACCTACAAATGTAACTCGAGTTTTAAACAGGGCTGTCGAAGGTGTAGTGAAGTGAATGTGAGGTCACAGAGGGCTTAGGGTGAAGCCAAGTTCAATGGTGTTACATTGTGTGAAGACAGACCCAGAGACTGCAGATATATTGCTGCTTCACAAAGAATTCTTGGGCATCTTAGAAGGTCAAAGAGGTGGGGCATACTCTTCCTAAGAATGGAGCAAACGGCCTGCAGACTGAGAACAGTGTGCTGTTTTAAGACACCAGTCTGTGGCACTTTGTCATGGCTGCCAGAGGATGTTAGCACACACATGCCAACCCCTTATTGGTCTTGCATGGATCTCCATGAGTTGAGGAGCCTCATCTCATCTCTGTTGGTAGAGCACTCCTTCTTCCTTGCTCTGCTGAGGAGTTATTTGATTGCATGGGAAGGCCTAAGGGCCTATGGTAGGTTAATCAATATAATTTATTTTTCTGGGGAAGGCAGGACATTTAAACAGGGTGTTGTTACATGTCCCAGGCTGGCTGTAAACTCACCATCCCTTTGCCTCAGTCTCCCTAGTGTAGGATTATACCCAACTATAACTTTGCTTTATCTTATGAGAACAAATACAAAAGCAAGATATTCCAAGGGCTTCTCACAGCTCAGAGGCCCCTGGTTTCGCTGCCGGTCATCTCCACAGTGGTGAACAAACAGTTGTGCCAGATCTCACTTCCATGCCCTCATACTGGTGTGTATTCATACTCAGGAGACTCCTATCTTCCTTTCATTTGTAAATAAAAAAGAAAAGAATGAAGTGCCTAGCACTTCCTTAAGAACCCCTGGCCAGAGTGTGGGCATATATGCTTGCTTCATATATGGTTGCTTTCATGGGTAGGAAGATATGTAAAGAGACGCCTAGCGATAGCTGTTCCTGGGGGAGGCAGAATGTTTGAGAGGGAAAGAGAGATGATTTGGAGAGGGA
Source organism: Dicrostonyx torquatus (assembly GCA_028555095.1). Classification (NCBI taxonomy): domain Eukaryota; kingdom Metazoa; phylum Chordata; class Mammalia; order Rodentia; family Cricetidae; genus Dicrostonyx; species Dicrostonyx torquatus. Next base: position 1,147,542 of record JAQHUG010000381.1, on the reverse strand, counting down.
AAGAGGCTGTGGTCTCATGCCTGCCATGCCCATCTGGAAGTTGCCATGTTTCCTCTGGGAGTTCTCTCCAAGGAAAAGGTAGCCCCATACTTCGTGAAGACCAATCTTATGCTATGTTCCTGAAGAACAAGATGGAATTGCTTAATAATACTCAGAGACAAAGTCATGATGTCTCTCTAAATAAAGGTTCCCAAGGAGACCCATAGCTTTAGCTCTAGAAATTGTCATGTGTTCTTTATGGGGCAAAAGTATATCTGTAGATATGACTGAGTCTTGAGACAGGGGATTATCTATTGAGGCCAATAATCAAAAGGATCCTTGATGGAGACAGAGATACAGATGGGAAGAGGGACAAAAAGACCAGAGCTGGCTTCACCATCTGCTTCCAGAAGCAGGAGATGGAGGCAGTCCTTAGAATGTAGGCAAGGCAAGAGACCAGTTCTGGTCCAGAATCTACAATGGGAAGTCTACTGGCCACTTGGTTTTCACTCCTGAGAACTGTTTTGAACTTCCACCCTTCGGAACTATGTAAGATAAATGCACATTGCTTCAATACATTAAATGTGTAGCTATATGTGATAGTGTCAGCAACAGCTGAAAACTAACCCAGTCCTGGAGTCATGTCATGTGTCCCAGGGTCTCAAAAAAGGCCAGGAAATTCATTCTTTATACCAAGATTCTCTTTGGAGCTCTTTCTGTGCACATGACTGAATCATTGGTAGTCCTGGCCTAGCTCATATGCTTGCCACTCACCCATGACCTAGATCAGAAATATACCAGATCCCCATTCACATACTACTGACTTCCTGGTGGACTGCAGGGTTCTGTGATTTTGTTCTCAAGGTGCTCACTCATGCCCAAGTCTCTGCTAAGAGTCTGATTCCCTCTCCTTTCTTCTCCACAACAAGAACTGTTAAGTAGCTAGTTTCCCCAATTGGAAGATTCTCTCCTTGAGGAAGGAAAGGGAAGGGAGGCCCCCGAAACTCAGAAAGCTACAAGACTTAAAAAGCTCAAGGTTTTCTATAAAAGGCTAACAGTTCCTGGGGAAGGGAAGACTCTTCGGTGAAGCTGCCGACAATATGGACAGAGAGCTCTAGGGACCTAGCTTTCATGAGCTATCACCAAAGCTGAGATGTATCGCCTCCACTATGTAGCTGCCTTTGAGTCACCCATGCTTCTGCTTAAGAAAGTCCAATCAACTTTTTGACTCACCATACCAGACGTGAGTGGCATTGACTTTTAGATTCTTTTCTGGTGCCCTAGCTGTTGTGAGAAGACATTTGTCATGCCTTCTTAGGCAAAGGCATGCAACTCCAACAGAAGGTTCCTGTGACTTTAGGGCCCCTGAAGCATGGTCTCCAGTGACTGGCCAGTGACAGGTGGCACAATTAGGCACATAGGCCTTGACTTCCCAGTAAGGAGTAGTGTGAGGCAGGAAGAAGACTTCTGTTGAGCTAGGTTGAAACCAAAGCAAGAAACTGGAGAGGAATGCCATCTTTTTCTTTTTCCCAAAGCTTGTTCCACCCCAGAGGATCAAATTTCAGCTTGGTAGCTGTTACATTGAGTCTAAAGGCAATGGTGGGCTTCCTAGGCCTACAGGAGATACTGACTTCCTGGTCAGAGCAGGAGACAGGATATACAGTAGGGAAACAGTGTGGTTCTGGTTATTGCAAGTGTGGCTAGAACTACTTTGTGGGAGGGTTTACAACCACAAATAATTGGAGCATTTTAGTTTAGAAAAAAACTGTTGCCCCCCCCCACATCCTGGCTGCCTCAAGAAAGAGCCAGTCCTTTAGAGAGCCAGTCCTTTAGATGTCTTCTAGTCTTCTCTCAATAAGTACTGTACTGGTTAGCTTTATGTCCAACTAGACATTGATACCAACTAGAGTTACCTGAAAGGAGAGAAGCTCAATTGAGAAAATGCCTCCATAAGATCCTAAGGGCATTTTCTTAATTAGTGGTTGATGAGGAAGGGCTCAGTCCATTGTGGGTGGGGCCATCCCCAGGCTGGTGATCCTGGGTTCTATAAAAAAAAAAAAAAACAGGCTGAGAAAAGCCACATGGAGCAAGTCAGTAAGCAGCATCCTTCATGGCCTCTGCATCAGTTCCTGCCTCCAGGTTCCTGTCCTGCTAGAGTTCCTGTCCTGACTTCCCTCAGTGATAGACTATGATGTGGAAGTATAAGCCACATAAATCCTTTCTTCCCTAACTTGTTTTGGTCATGGTGTTTCGTTACAGAAATAGCAGCCCTAACTAAGACGGGTACCCAAACTCTCTCTTTTCTTCTTTCTGACCCTCATTCTTTCTGCCAAGAGTCAATTTTTACACTGTTATGTGGAGCCTCTGCTTCCTTGTAGCTCAAAGTGATGGTGAGCTCTGGGTCCTTCCTATGTAGATCATAATTCCCCAGCTTCATGTCCCACAGTCAAGTGCTGCAGCCTGCCACGACCCAAGCTGGAAGCAGAGAGGAACTTGTCTCAGATCATCTGCCTGCAAGGCCTGTATTCCCCACACACCCGATAGCCCCTTGCCAGGAGATCACATACATGGCACTGCTGGTGGATGGAGTTTGAGTTTTGACAGTGAGTTTTTCTCAGAGCTGTTATTCCTGGCACATATCCAGTACTAAGTGTGTCCACTAATTGTCTGACAGGAATGAAAGTGAAATACAAGGTTAATGGGTGATTCTCACACAGGCTAACTGGAGGACAGGAGATTGCTTGTATAGCTATTAGGTACATTCAAAATAAAAAATTTAAAAAGAAGCATGGGCAGTGCAATGTTTGTCATTAGAACGTCCACCCTCTCTTTCTTAGCTAGTGGCATCCTCTCTCCTTTTTTCCTCAAAAGTCCACCCTTCTGTAAGGTGTAGTTTGTCTTTAACATTTAGCTACAGACTTGGGTGTGGTCATTAATAGAGAGCACTCCTAACATGCTTTGTCAGTGAGCTAGGGAAGATGAAAAGTCGCTATGATATTCATCCTCTAACCCCTCCCAGCATCAAAGAACATAATCCCAAACTATTGAAAGAAAAATCAAAAGATTATGATCCTTCACTGTTCTCTGAGAATCATCTTGGTTGAAGAAAGTCTCACCAATTTGACCACTGTCCCAGAATAGCCCTATCCCACAGCTATCAAACAGAGGATAATAGTCCCAGACATTACACCAGTGTAGAGCTTCTGTGACATCTGCAAGACTGACTGAGATCTCTGGTTGTCTGTATCCCAGCCCAAACCTTCCTCTGCCTAAGCCTGCTCAGCCCCACTTAAGAAATGTTGATCCCAAGAGCACCTCCTAGTAAAAAATCCTCCCTGCCCCTCTCCACCTCTGAGTTTGCTCCTGAGGAGCTTGATAAAGTTTCTCCAAGATGTATGCTGAGATTTAGCATCTGAATTTCACTTCTGTATTCAACTTAAGACAATGCTATCACAAAGTTGCTTGGCAAGGAAGGGTCTACAGACTTGACTCCTGAGTTTCTCTCACTGCCTGGTTCCTTTTGGAATGCCTTCAGGAAGTTGGCTTGGGCAAAATGTTGTGAGAAAACCTGGCTACTTACTCATGTCCCACTGGCTAGAGAACAACTTGTTATTTTGAGAAGAAACAGTCTTGTATGATGATTCCAACACCATTGATGACCAAATGCAATGGTGAGTGGGGAGCCAGTCTGGTTCCTCTGCTCTCTCTCACAGGACCATGTGAGGCTAAAATGGTGGCCTTCCAGGTGACTAGTCCAAGTTCTTGAGACACACACTCAGAACGTGAGGAACCAGACGCTTACAGGTGAGCTGTAGGAGACATAGGTGTTTTGTGGGGGGAGGATCTTGACCTCTCTGATGGGTACAAAGAATTAAATGTATTCTTACTTGCCTATGGCTCTCACTCTCCAAACCAAAAGAAGGGGAGAGAAGAGAAAAGAAAAGAGGATATAAGAGAAAAATGAGGAAAAGAAAAGGAAGAAAGAAAAGAATGAAAGGAATGAAGAAAGAAAGAAAGAAAGAAAGAAAGAAGTGAAGGAAGGAAGAGAAGATAATAAAGATCCAGTAAGAATCCCATTCATTCTGCATAATTTACAAAATTGAGCTAAGGGCCACCAAGGGTCCTTGTTATTTTTATGTGACACCAATAAACCACTTGGTACTCCCTCATGTGTCATCCTGCAAGCTCACAGCCACTCATATTTTTTGCCTAGAGAATCACCTTTCTTGAACCTCATTCCTTTATAATAAACAGAAGTCTCCCAGCAGGCCCTGTCTTTAACCCTCTGCCTGTGCCTTCTCCTGGCTACCTGAAGCATCTTTGCCTCTTTTGCCTATTGAGCCATTGGTGAATACTGTCTTAGATCTGAATATTAACTGACTGGATTTTCAGTGGTTTTTGTTTGTTTGTTTTAATAAGCTCTCACATAAGATAAGCTCAGCAGCTCACTATGAAATTTGGAGACAGGATTGTTGGAACATAGGAATCTTTGTGAAAAGAAGCACTCTGAAATCTGTCATGGGCCTTGGGGGCACTGCATCCTGGGATGTTCTGGGGTGTATCTTGAAAACAGAACCAAGAGGAAAGACACCGAGATGGAGGAGACAGGATCAGAAACAGAATAGGAAATAGGTGGAAACAAAGGAGACAGAGTAAGAAATAGAGGAGATGATGAAGGACAGAGACAGAGGAGACAGAGGGGAAGAGAGGAGGTTAAGATAGAGTGGGAGATGTTCTGTGATACTGGAGATTGAGAAATTCAAAATCCATACTGAGCAAACTGAAGGCCCAAGAGAGTCTTGAACTAGCTGTCATGAACTGTCTGCGAGGTCCTTGGCCAGCAAGTGATCTTGCTATTGTACCAGGAGATCCATCTGGAGGGGTAAGTGTGTGCCCACCTGGCTGGCCAGCCAGACACCCCAAAAACGGAGTACAGGCACCCTCCAATCCCCTAAACTTTCTGGCCACTCAGCGGAGCTTCTCCCTGGCTACTGGCATTCTCTATTTATCCCATCCCACCTTGCCCCCAAGCACCCCTTTCCATCTGCGGGGTCCTAGGATCCCCCAACTCAGCCTGCTTCAGGGCTAAGGGTCTGGGGACCCAGTGGTGAGTGCTAGTGCTGCAGGGGTTTCTTTATTCCACCGAGCCTGCACCTACCAAGCCCACCCTTTTGTCTGTGAGGTCCTTGGCCAGCAAATGGCCCTGTTCCTGTACCAGGAGATCCATCCGGAGGGGTAAGTGTGTGCCCAACCGCTGGGCAGGCCGCCTCAGGAACGGAGAACGGGCACCTTCCAATCCCCTAAACATTCCTGGCCATTCAGCGGGGTGTCTCCCTGGCTACTGGTTTTTTCTAGTTACCCCATCCCATCTTGCCCCCAAGCACTCCTTTCCATCTGCAGGGTCCTTAGATCAACCACAGCCTACTTCACTGTGGAGGGGATCTGAGAGCCAACTCCAGTGCTAAGGGGACCTAAGAGAGGGCAGACCAAGAAAAACCCCCAAGTACACAGCCACTGCAAAAAGATTGGACCAAGATGCCAAGACTCTCCTGACCGCATCTGAAGGAAGAGATAGGCAGGAGCCAAGGCAAGAATTCCTCCAACAACCTGAAAAGCAATATGATAACACCAGAATCCAGTGAACATGCAACAGGAAGACTTGAACACCCTAATCCAGAAGAAGTAGAAGAAATTGACTTTAAACGTAACATTATGAAAGTGATAGATAGAGACCCTTAAACAGGATGTGAAAAACTCCCTTAAAGAAATGGATGAGAAGACTAATCTATGAATTCTTGATGGCTCTGTACAGTCAGTTTGAAAACGTGGCAGAAGAAAACTATGATTTTCCTTTTTTATAAAACGATAACAAGGTGGCTACATGTATTAAGGATTTGGTCTCTTTTTATCTCACAGCTCTGCCAGTCTCTAGGAAAGAGCCCTTCAGTCCATAATTCTGAGATTAACCTGTGTAATGCAGCCTGTTTATATGGCCCACAGAAGAGAGAAAAGAGGAAAAGGGGGCTGTGGGATTTGGACATGAATGGGGAGAAAGTAAGTTGTGTGTGTGTGAGAGAGAGAGAGAGAGACAGAGAGAGAGAGAGAGACAGAGACAGAGACAGAGAGAGAGACAGAGAGAGAGAGAGAGAGAGAGAGAGAGAGAGAGAGGACTCTGTATCTGCATCTTTCTTGAGAGGTCTCATTTCTTTGCTCTTTCCTGCACACCAAAGGATGGAGACCTGAAGACAGGCTTTTTGTTGTTGTTCAGCCTACTATCTTATCTAGCCATAGCCATTTCTAGCTCTGACAGACATTACTACAGCAAGGATGAAAGAGGGCAAGGTGTCCCTACTTGTCTCTCTGCCCAGGGAAACCTCTCTGGCAGTGGTTGGCCTTCTCTGTAGCCCCTACTCTAGAAAGGAAGGTTCTGAAGTTTGAGTCCCAAGGGGTAACCTTAATGACAAGACAAACTCTGCCTCCTGGTGGTCTCCATTGGCCTAGAGAAAGACCAGTTTCTGGATAGAGTCATGTAACCACTCAGCTACATTCAACTGAAAACAGTAGCTATGCTTCTAGTGAGTTATGATTCCTGAAGGCTCATCTTCCCTGCCCCCAACACATACACACACACACACACACACACGCACACACGCACACACGCACACACGCACACACATGCACACACACGCACACACACGCACACACATGCACAAGCATGACAACTCACTCTACCATGAAGTCATGTAGAACTGTTTGTAATAGATGGAGTATGAATGAGAAAGATTGATCTGCTAATAAACTAAAACTGAAAACTGTTCTTTATGCTAGACTTTGCGTTAATCTGTTCCAATAAGAAAAAAAATACATTATAGGCTAATGTTTCAATCAGGGCTACAATGCAGCTGCAATTTTGGTAGCTGTGTTAATTTCCTAAAGTCACAGCAATGAAGTAAAACACATTTTATGACTTTTAAAAACATGCATGTGTTTTCTTATGACCTTGGAGACCAGTAGTCTAATTCACTGGTGTTCATATATACATACAGCTCTTGACTCAAAGGGAATAAAACAGTTTAATCTGGGGCCAAATACACGAGTGAGCATGGCCCAGAAACATAGATTTAGGTCACCTCTAATTCCGTGTTCCAGTGATGTGGAAGCAATTTCATGATGTTAACACAACTGAGAAAAGTCATAAATAATGGGTTTTTCAAATAAACTGGCGGAAGCACTAGGTAGGAGGTTACAGCACAGCAGAGAAATCTCAGCTGTCGCCCTCAGATGTTGTTTGATTATTCTTAGCCCTTTGATTGGTGGGCAATAGGGATTTGTTAATACATTCCAAGGATTTTTAATTTGTTTATCAGGATGTCAGGTTTAGCTTTATCTACGAGCACAGGGTGTCTGTCAGGTCTGACACAGAGGAAGGTAGTCAAGGAAAGACTAAATATAGGGACTAAATATAGCCCAGGACAAACTGTAATTAGTCTCTGGGCCTGGCACATCCTAGCCTCTCTGTAACAATGCAGTCTAACCAGTCCACTAGCCTTTGCAGACTCAGTTTCTTTCCAGGAATTGTCAGCCACACTGGGTAATAGTAACCTTGGGCTCCCTTTCCCTCCCTAAGGTACAAAAAAGAGTAAGACTCTGTTCCTCTCCAGGTTTTTGAGATGCATACCTTGTGCTATAGCCTCTTCCTCCACAGCGCTGGCCTCACCATCACCATGATCTTTTTTGTCTATTCTGTTTCTGCTGCCCTCTCACGAGGACACATGTAGATTCCTGCACTCAAGCGATTCTTCTGCCTGAGCCTTCAGGTCACCAATTTATTTTTAAGGATCTCTTCTGTTGAGTTAATCCAACATCATTAAACAGATAAATAATTGAACTAGTCCATGTATAACCATTGCTGGTTTGGGTTTGTGGGAAGGCTCCAATTTTTCCTGGTTTGTTTGACAGCTCTTCTTCGCTTAGTTATCCTGGGTAGAAGGAAAAGTCAAGAAGTGACAGCTTTCAATTGAACTTTCCAGGATGCCCTGTTTAAAAACATCCTAGTCTTCATTTTGCTGTAGGGGAGCTTTGTTTTGGCTCACTTACTGGAAAAGTTCTGCATGTCCTTAAGCAAATGTGTGGAGAAGCATTCCACTGCCTGCTTATGCATTATGGGGCCAATAAGGGAAGGAAAAGAGGCAGTGTTGGGTGACACATAGCTGGAGACACACAGAACTTATGTCCTCGATTTCAATTCAGTGCAGGAAGAGCTGCTAGCTGCTCAGTTGTTATACTTTCCCTTATTAGATCCTGGGTCACCTCATTCCCATCACCTTGAGTGACCATGCCCCAGCATCAATTACCTTCTGGTGGAGCTAAGACATCATCTATGCCTTAAAGACCAAGACCTACATACCTAGGTGTGGTCACTAAGCACTCTTCCCTGAAGTGGCACCATTTTTAAAAAATATTTATGTATTATGTGTACAATATTCTGTATGTGTGTGTATCTGCAGGCCAGAAGAGGACACCAGACCTCATTACAGATGGTTGTGAGCCACCATGTGGTTGCTGGGAATTGAACTCAAGACCTTTGGAAGAGCAGGCAATGCTCTTAAACACTGAGCCATCTCTCCAGCCCCAAGTGGCAGCATTTTATACACCTAAAAAGTAAAGGATTGTTTGTGATGTCCTTGGTGGCAAGTCTACATGAAAGTAGTGAGACCAGGAGGATTGTCAATGAGTGGCTAAGTGGGTGATGACACACCAGGGCCCTCCCAGGCTGTGGACTGTAAGGTTAGAACCAGGCTTAGCTGTGCTGCAAATGGCTATGGATATGGCAAACTACACTCCACTGCCCCATCCCCAGGTCATGAGGCATCTGTTCCCTCTTCTCACATCTTCATCTGGTCCCCATCTGTACTTACTCCATCTTAGCCTAGTCTTGCATGCATGGCCAGTTCTGCAAGAGGGAGACCTCCTGTGATCATACAGGGCAACTGGCTAGCTGAGGAAGATGAAGCAGACATGCATCCTCCACTAACAGCCCAGGCACGTAATGAAGCTGCAACAGCATTCCCCTAGAGGCAGTTGGATGCTGTGAAGCTCTCAATGCTTCTGTTGATGGGACTCAACTGCTCAACTACTGGATTTAAATGAAATCCAAGGCTCAGCAATTATAAGATTTAACCTAGGGAGAATGTACTGTAAGTCAGCTCTAGCTCTAGGTCATTGTTGTCCCCGAATCTCAGTGACTATAACTGTTACTGTTACCCCCTCTAGCTTAGCTGACTAGCTTTCATTGTCTACATGGAGACCTTGTCTGAGTCCTCAAGAGAATGGAATGTAGTGTCGGGATATATGAGGAAGCTGGATTATGAGATTCTAGTAGGCATCTGTCTCTCACTGGAACAGCCAAACCAGAAGACCTGACATACACATATCAGGTCAAGGAGTCATTACTGAGTCCACTGTTAAAAGTGCAGGGTGAAAGGGTGCAGTCTTGCTCTAAGCCAATTGATGCCTTTCAGGTAGACCAACCAACTAGTCTAGTTACACCTGCTTGTGATGACCTACATCCTTTGTGTTTCATTTCCCTTAAGAACAGATGAGAAGGCCGGGTGGTGGTGGCGCACACCTTTAATCCCAGCACTCGGGAGGCAGAGGCGGGTGGATCTCTGTGAGTTGGAGACCAGCCTGGCCTACAAAAGCTAGTTCCAGCACAGGCTCCAAAGCCACAGAGAAACCCTGTCTCGAAAAAAACCAAAAAAAAAAAAAAAAAGAACAGATGAGAAAAGATGCTTGAATCTGGAGTGTGCTGGTGTGGGTTGAATGGCAGTCATCGAGTGGTGGATGTCTGTCTGGAAAATACTGGCTGATATAGGGCTAACATGCTCCTGCTAAAGCAGGTCCTCTGCCCTTGCCTGCACCAACTCTGGAGTACTAGGAGAACACAGTATCTGGAAAGGATGCCTGTTTTGCAAGCAGGACTATTCCCAAAGAAGAGAAAGACACAAAACACAGTTTTTCTGTTCTATGAGAATCAATGATCTTAGCACTGCATATTTTATAACATTGTTATAAACTACATTAGAGTCCAGCAACCATTTTGCTAAATTCCTCATGTGTTCCTGGCTAGCTATGGGACAAGTAAAGAAAGTATTACCAATTCCTTCCTATAGATGAGGACACTGAGACTTAAGTTTGTGTCCAACAGAAGTGGAACCAAAGCCAAGAAACCCTGACTCCCAGCTCTGCCCAGAGGTGAACTGGCCCTGTAGGGACACTGATGCTGGTATATCGTGAAGCAGCAGTCTAATGGGGGTGGGGGAGAATTCAGAAGGCACACTTTGAGAAAGACAGGATGACATTTGTGGACTATTGTGGTTTAAATAAGATATCCCCACAGGCATGGTTGTTTGAACATTTGGTCCCCAGTTGGTGGCACAGTTTAGGGAAGTTTAGGAGGCGTGACCTTGCTGGAGACAGTAAGTCACTGGAGGGGGTTTTGAGTGCATATAGACTCATCCCACCTCCAGTTTACCTTCTCTACTTCACCCTTGCAGTTAGGTGTGTGAGCTCTCAGCTTCCTGCTCCGGCCACTATGCCTGCTGGTTGCTGCCATCCATCATCCCCACAAGGAGAATAAATAAACCAAATAAACTCCTCCTTTTACAAGTTTCTTTGGTTGTGGTATTTTATCACATAAACAGAAAAGTAACCACTGTGCACTCACATAGTAGTGGCTTGGGTGCAGGGCTTAAACAGTTTCAGCAACCCCACCTTGCATGCCAGAAACACACTGAGATCGTACGTAGCTCCCTAGATTTTACTTACAAGGAACCACTTGTCAAGCTATGGCCATTCTAAAAGCACCAAGGCACTGAGATGGCTTGAGTGAGAATGTTCGTCATTAGATCTTATGCTCGGACACTTGGCTCTCAGATGGTGGAACTGTTTGGGAAGAATTAGGAGGTGTGTCCTTGGTGGAGGCAGTGTGTCACTGTGTCAGGGCTTTAAAGTCCCATGCCTTGATGGCTTGAAAATCCCATGCCATCCCCAGTTAACTATCTCTACACCATGCTTGTCTATCATATATAAGCTCTCAGCTACTGCTCCAGCACTGCACCTGCGTGCCTGCTGTCATGTTCCTCACCACGACTGTCACAGTCTCTAGCCCTTTGGAACTCTAGCCCCAAATTAAACTCTTCCTTTCATAAGTTGCCTTAATTATGGTGTCTCAACACAGCAATAGGAAAGCGACTAAGACAGGCTCAATAAACCTTGGATAGCTTATAGATAACTAGTTTATTTTGAGCAAAAATAGGCCCACAATGTTGCACAGGACATACTTATTAAAATGGTGAATCAGCAGAGGACCTTACTTTGGTTCCCAGCACCCAGTTCATATGGCTCACAATTGCCTGAAACTCCGGCTTCAGGGATCTGATGTTTCTGGCCTCCATGAGCTCCTGAACTCACCAACACATACCCCCCTACACATGTAGACAGTCGGACAGGCAGACATACACACAGACAGTGTCACTAAAAGAGACACTAAATCTTTATAAAATTAATTGTGCATAAGGACTTTACATTTAAGTAATTGTCTTGCATTTATTATCTGTCAGTCTTAAAAATAAGTTATGACATTCAAACAACTGATTTCTTCCAATTATCCAGCTCTGCTACCTAGGTCCACACATTCTGTATCCTCCTCTCTAAGTCCAGGCAGACTGTCTCCCACATCCATCCATATACTGAGTCCTGTGTGGCTAGATGGTTGCTATGAGCCTCTCAGAATGTTTATATTGTGGCAACGATGATCTCAAGTCAAAATTACTAAAAGGTGAGGCTTTTGGTAAGGATTCATGATCTAGAGCCACGTGGCTTGACAAATCCAAGTTCAAACCTAAAATAGAGCAAAGGCCCTGTTGGCTTCTGTGTGATGAGTGCTAGACTCACTAGGCAAAGAGTGTCAGACAGGAGCAGTGCAGGGGTACAGACCTCTTCATATTTCCTGTTATCTATCAGAGTACAAACTATCTGGCTTCTGGGACTGGAGAGATTGCTCAGCAATTAAGAACATTCACTGTTCTTACAAAGCATCTGAGTTAAATATCCATCCCCCCCACTTACACAACCCCCAGCCCCCGCCCACACACTGGGAACTCACAGTTGCTTATATATGCAGTTTTAAGGGTTCTGATGCCTTCCTTCTGAAGAGTGTATCTATGCACACTTTCTCTTTCTGGCACACTTGCACACTCGCATGTACGTGTACATGGACACACACACATATACAAATTAAAACTGTCAAAAACATACCTAGAATAACCCTGATATAACCCAAATCCAGCACAGGCACATACTCTATAACACCCCTGCTCACCCAGAATGCTTACTCACACCTGTGCATTGGGCAGGACACTGAATGAGGCTGGCTTCTTGTCACAAGAGACCCTTATCCCATTTGCAGATTTAATTTAGATTAACATAAAAAAATCATAGTCTACTTTTCTATAGGCTGAATGAATATTGCTTAATTTCTAGGGCAGATAAGGTTCTATTTCTTCACCCCTCCCACTGTGTGTGTGTGTGTGTGTGTGTGTGTGTGTGTGTGTGTGTGTGTGTGTATCTTTTTTTCTACAAAGTCTAAGAAAAGAAAAAGTTGGTGAGATCCAGGGGAAATTTCTGGGGGATGATTCCTGGAGACCATGGGATCCTGGAATTAAGAATTTTCTGTGTGAGCTAAGGCTTTATGGCTGACAGAGCTCAGGGTGAGCTGCCTGCCTTCAAAGTCTTGACACTGCTCTGGCATTCTCAGCCTTGACAGCAGGGCCATCCCCACGGTCCAGGAGCCACAGCATCATCCCTGGTCTGGCTGGAGAGTGGGTGCTGCCCCTCTGAGGTATGCTGTCACGGAACTCTATCTTCAGGGCGTGACATGACCATCACCATTTAGAATCAGAACAGCTGTGATCATGAGATTGGACCTATTAACATTCCCTCACAGAAAGAAAGTTGGAGGTCATGACCCTCACCTGAGGATCCAGTTACTTACTTCTCACTTCCCCTAGCTGCATGTAATCCTGTCCGAGCTACATGTGATCCTGGGTGTGCATAAGAGGGGGTGTTCACAGAGCTGGAACTGGATTGAAATGTTCCTTTGGTCTCTTGGTGTGCTGTCTGGGATGAATGGGATTTTCCATCCCTTGTACCTGCCCAGGCAAAGTAACTCAGTAGATTCCTCTGCTCCTAAGAGGACTAGGCTTCTAGACAACAGAAAGACAGGAATTTGAGCATCCCTTCCATCCCTCCTTTGACTGCCCATGGCTAAAGTCTTAGGTTTCAGAGTCATCTCTACTCTGTCATCCCTGGAAAGGGGTTGAATTAAAGTGAACCATGCTATATAGCATGACACTGGCCATTCTTCTAGAAGCCTCTGCCATCATTTCCATTCTGATCAGAGCAACTGAAATGCAGCTGGCTTTTCACGTCTGTCCTGCAATCTTTCTCTGCCTAGATTCAATTTAGATTAAAAAGAACAAAGGGAGGGCCTGTTTGCCCTCCACTCAATCAGAAGTGCCTGGGGTTCAGCTGTCATCTGAACTGCTCCAGGTTTCTTGGCCATCTAGCTCAGCAGGGAGTATCTCCCCGAACAGCTGGCCAGTGGCTGGCTGATCCATCTGTCCTAGTGACCTGACTTGTATTCCTATCCCCATTATTGTAGTTGGTGTTCTGCTCTGGGCTGGAGACTACTACTGGGAAGGGACTTCTAGGCATTTACCTGGGCACCCTGAATTCAGCACACCTGGTCCCTCCACTTGACTTCCCAGTGTTGCTTCATAAACTACCAATCAAAGTCCTACCTGGTAAGAAGATCTCAGCCCCCTTCCACCATGTCTTCTGTTCTGGTTAGTGTTTTTGTCAACTTGACACAAAGTAGGGTCGTCTGGAAAGAGGGACTCTCAACTGAGAATCCGCACCATAAGACAAGCCTGTAGGCCAGTTGGTGGGAGTAATTTCTCGATTAATGGTTGATGTGAGAAACCTTAGCCTACTATTGGCAATGCTATTCCCCCTGGATAAATGGCCTGAGTGTGTAAGAAAGTAGGTTGAGCAAGCCATGGAGAGCAAGCCAGGAAACATCATTTAAAAAAAAAAAAGGTCTTTATCTCCAGATTCCTGCTTGAAATTCTGCCCTGACTTCTTTTGCTGTGGGACTTTCACATGTGAGATGTAGCAAATCCTTTCTTTCCCAAGTTACTTTCAGTCAGTGTTTACTCCTAGCAACAGAAAACAAATGAGGATACCTTCTCAATAATCTCCAAGGCTTCTCCCACCTCTAAATGCTAGCCTTTTGGTCTTATCTTCCCAGACCTCCACCTTTGTCGTCACTGGGCTCTGACTCCCTCCTGGACACTTCATGTGCTCCCAGGCATGCCCTGTATGCTGACCGTGTGGCAGGCTCCAGGCATGGCCTGTGTTACTCTTCCAGTCCCATATATAAGTTTTGTGGAATATTCCTTTACACCGTGTGGAGATATGTTCCTGTGACTGGTCTAATAAAAAGCTAAGTGGCCAATAGCTAGGCAGGATTTTGGAGGCAGAGAGAAGTCTAGGAAGAGGAAGGGTGGAGTCACTATCCAGACGCGGAAGAAGTAGAAAAGCAGCCTGTGTGGTACAGAGTAAAAGTAACAAAGTCACAAGGCAGAAAGTAAATTAATAGAAATGGGTTAATTTAAGCTATAAGAGTTAGTTAGAAACAAACCTAAGCTATCGGCTGCCTGGTGATACAGAAGAATCTGCCTACATTTAACCCTGTATAGATTTATACACATGCCACTTTTCTCTCTAGACTTTCTTTACTCATTAATAGAGTAAGAATCTGAAGAGATGCACTGGGGTTCCATGCTCTTTGAAATACTAATATTTTGGTTAAGTTACCTTTGAGTGTTTCCCTTCCTCACTACCAGCGTTGAGAACATAACTTCACATGGAATGTTCTAGTCTCAAGAACACAAAACTAAAGCTTGGGTAACGCACCAGATGAGCCCTGCTCACCAGTTCTGTAAGAGAAAATCTGGATTTGGTATTCTGTGGTCAGCACATGCTCGTGGGACTAAACCCGGCTGCTGTGAACACAGAGAGAAATGTTCGTATTCAGACTGGAAACAGCTGCTCGGAGTGACAGGGCTCTGGTGGACCACACTGCACTGAGTCAAGACTTCAGGTTTGTAGGATGTGAGACTCACAATAGATTAATGGTCATGGCTGTTCTGAAGGCAATGAAATTATTAATAATCTATTCCTAATAGAGGTAGGCCCTTCTTCCTTCTCCCAGCCCGCCCCTGGCTGTGGAAGCTGGCAGAGGCCCCATTAATCAACCAGCTCTGCTATCCTTGCCTGTTCAACAGTCACAGACACGAACATACTGCTCAGAAAACACATGAGGGACCATCACAGCAAAGACACTGTGGAGACGTTATTTCCATTGTCAGATGACTTAATGGTTTTATAATTTTAATAAAAGAAGTGGGCTTCAGACTCTAAGGAGTGATTAATAAAGGAATCCACAGTTGTAAGGTGGCAGGCAAAGTGCCCTCATGATGAGCAGCTGAGTCCTCAAGGAGTCTGGACTGGGCTTTCTCTCTAAAGACTCACGCTAGGAACTCAACCTTTAAACCTGGTCTCTTATCTACATGCACAGTACCTCCAGCTGAGGTCAAGTAAAAAGATGTCTTTACTCTTTAAGAAGAAAAGAACCTAGACCAAGGGATTTTTAGATATTTTATTTTTTTAAAAAAATAGATTTACTTATTTTATGTGCCTGAGTATTTTGCCTACATGTATGTGTACCGACCGTGTTTATGACTAGTGAGTGCCGGAAGATGTCAGAGGACATCAGATCCCCTATAGGTGCAGATGGTTGTGAGCTACCAAGTGGGTGCTGGGAACCAAGCCCAAGTCCTCTGCAAGAGCAACAGGTACTGTTAACTCCTGAGTCATGCCTCCAGCTCCTTATTTCATTTTTAATCTTGTGTCTGTGGTGTGTGTGTGTGGGTGTGTGTGTGTGTGTGTGTGTGCAGTGCACATGGAGGCTGGAAGAGATTGCTGGATCCTCTGGAGCTGGAGTTACAGACAGTTGTGGGGTGCTTGGAACAAAACTAGGGTGCTCTGCAAGAACAACGCCCTTTCTTAATAGCAGAGCCTCCTCTCCAGCCCTGACAAATATTTTGACTCTTCTTCTGACT
Organism: Dicrostonyx torquatus; assembly: GCA_028555095.1. NCBI lineage: Eukaryota > Metazoa > Chordata > Mammalia > Rodentia > Cricetidae > Dicrostonyx > Dicrostonyx torquatus. Next base: position 1,131,316 of record JAQHUG010000381.1, on the reverse strand, counting down.
TCTCATTTTCTCATATTTGTGATAGAAACTTTGGCTTAAGAAAAGTGAGGAAAACTGGGAGGTTGTCTTAAAGAACTACAAACAGCAGGAAGAAGGCCGCTCAGGCCTGGCAGGGTCTGTGGACTCAAAGGAAGTCCTCAGGATCCTCATCCCTTTCTTCTGTCCTTTGCTCCAGCAGCTGTGGTGTCAGCTATGTTCTCGTTCTCTGCCTGCGCTTCCGGTGATGCCCTGGCATGCTCTTCTGCAGGGCAGCGATTCTTCCCATGAGCGCTCACTGGGGCCCTTCCCATGCTCTGCTCTGCTTCGATTTTCTCCTTAACTCTGGTCACCTCTGTCTATTGTGCTCTCCTTCCCTCAATGAGAGCAGTGGCCTTTGATGTATTCATTGATTTATATCCTGAGTGTGTCTGCATAAAGCAGCACTCAAATATTTGTTGAGTAAATAAATAGACCCTGGGAAGTAAGTTTGTTTATTGTCTTTCTTCTTCTCCATGGGGAGGGTGAGGTCCAGCAGAATAAACTCCCCCAGGTCAATGGGCTCACAGGGGAGAGATCTGAGGCTTGAGCCCAGGTCATTCAACCTCAGCTCTCTGGTTGTGAATCCTGCTTGGGGATGGTGTCTGAAGATCGTTCTTTGCCTGACCACCAAATGACAGGTAAAGAAAGGAGCAGAAGCAAGGTCAAGTCTGTGATGCCCAGGCTCCTGCCTCTGCCCTGGGTTGAACGGGGTTCTGATTTCATTTGGCTCCCTCCGCACCTGGCTGCGGCACTCTGAGGGAAGATTTTTTACTGAATTTACACTGAAGGATGGGCATAGCACACATTGTCTTGTGAGCTGGGTGGAAGAAGAGAGAGAAGCCAAGAGAAGGGTGTGGGGAGAAGATGGCATCGCCGCAGCTCTGGGGAGGGAGCATGGTTCTCCTGTCTTCTTTACACAGCTACAGTGGAGCCTCAGAGTTTGGGAAACTGAAGAAGCCTATTGGAAGCATTAAAAACAAAACAAAACAAAAACAAAACACGTCAGCACAGATTCATTACTGCACAAAGTCATTCCCATGAGTCCTGCTTTAAGGTCTTGACTCTTATTTGCTGTAAGAGTCTGCAGTCGGGTACCCTCCCTCCAGGGGCAGGTGGGCAGCTCTGAGATTGCCAATCCACACATTCCTGCTGCTGTCCCCAGCACATTGTTTTACAAGGATGGAAGTTCAGGAAACTAAGCTGCTTAGGTCTACTACTCATTGACTGTAGCCAAGATGGTTAAGCTGTCTGTTTTCCACTCTTCCTCTGTAGGGCTGTTAGGAAATAAATGAGGTATGGGAGAATTCACACACCCTGCCCAGCAAATTAAAGCCTCCCCCGTAGCCATGGAGATCTTCTCAGTGGGCCATCGGGTTTTCTATGATTCAAGGAGTGAAGAAATATGCTTGGGGAGGCATCAGATACCCAAGCCTTCCACCAGTCGCTGACACTCAGAATATGACTCTTGATTGCAAAGGTGACAGAATATAGACCCAGAGTTCATTAGCCCTCCCTGCCTGCTATAACGCAGCTGCCGAACAGGAGATATCATTAAGTAGCCATTAGATGCTCATAAAAGGGGCTGCTACGAAACCCATTAGTTAATTATAAAGTAATCGCAAACATATCGAAAGGAACAGCTGTTTGATTTATTCCAATTACTTAAACATCCTTCCGTTCTCCTTACTGGGATTTAGGCCACAGGAGAAGGGCAGGGGCAGCCTGATTTTCAGCTGGGATGGGGTCTTAAGACTTAGAGATCTACATGGTGAGGCTGGCCAGGACCTGGCCTGTGTGAAGCTCCCACAGAGCCCTAGGGGGCTCATAGACTGAATCTTCCTTCTGGTATGTCACTCCTGTTAGGTTGATGGTCAGGTGCCCAGGGTGGCAGGGGCCCATGTGTGGAAGCAAAAATGCCAGGGAGACATCTGCCTATGTTCTGCAACAGCATAGCCAATGCCTCTGTCCCTGCTCAGGCCATCCCAACCCCAGCCACACTTTCCTGTACACCTCTGTGGGAGTTTCCTAGCCCTGTTGTGAGAAGCTTCTGAGTGCTAGGTGTCTTAAAGAAACAAACAACAGACTGTTTTCTCTTGGGGTTCTGGTGGCTCAGTAAACCCTCCACAGGAAGGTGTTAAGCAGGCCACTTTTTCTCTGGATTCCCTTCCAGCTTCAGGGGTCCCAGACATTTTCATGTTATGACACCCCAACTCTAACCTCTTCCTCCTTTCTTCCCCCATTCTCTTACCTCTTTCTGTCTTCACTTGACACCATTCCTCTAAAGACACTTGGTCATATTGGAGTGAGGGCCCATCCTCCTTCTGCTATGACACCATCTGCATAATAGTCTTCTTTGCAAATGAGCTCGAGGTATGAGGTGCTAGGCATTGGGGCTCCTCTAGTTATCTTTTTCATAAAAATGATCCCATCCGCAGCAGTCTTACAACTGTCCCATTTACCACAGAACAAGTGTTACTGCGTACTTTTTGAGGCACAACAGGAAAGGAAATAAATGATCTTTTAAGTGTTTTCTCATGCTCAGAATATGCTAAAAGAGCTGTTCTTGGTACCCTGTCCCATGATCTCATCTGCAATGCAGAGGGATTAAGGTAAAAACTTCTAGGTAGTCCTTGACCCACTTTCCCAGTGCCAGGATGTCATGCATCAACCCAAAGCATGGGTCTGTTGAGTGTTCCTTTCTATCCCTGGAGCACCACATCAGCGGAGCTTTCCAACTCTATCCCAAGTTGGGCCCACCTGACTTTGTCCAGTCCCCTGGAAGGTCCTTGTGTCTGCTTTCTCATCATTTCCGGAGGATTCATTGTGGGGCTGGGGACGGGGACAACAGTACAACTTTGAAGTTGGGATAGTGCCCCCTCCCAGTCTCTGTCCTCCTCAGATGGATCCAGCCAGATGGAACTCTGGAGACTCTGACCAGCAATGGTCCAGACAATGGTCCGATGCAGTTGCCAAGACAGTAATGTGAACTCAAAGGGCAAATTTCCAGCATTTTATTTTATTTTCTAGAGAGTATGACTTCAATTAAAATATCCCACTTCCTTTTTTTTTTTGGCATACCACCTGTCTATGCAGTGATGTTGCAGAGCGGAATGAGGGTGTTTCTGCTCCTGAGAAATTAGGTGCAAATTGCCTGCATCTTCTCAATGACTCTCATTACCAAATCAGCGCTGTGTCTTCAGGCCGCCTATTAGGCTCACAGATGCCTCATTCTACCTTCTCCTCTCTGTGCCCCCTGTCCCTTTCATGGTGCCCATTGCTCTACTGAGGCAGCCTTCAAACAGACCCTCCATCTTCTGCCACTTGCCTTGAGCCCTTCTCCTACGCTAGTCTTCCATTTGACTTTTCTTCTGTCACTCCAGTGACTGGAATCCCATCCATACAGGGAAAAGGGCAGACTCAACAGACTAGTGTCTGTGTATGGCTCTCTTCTCCCAAGAAGATGTTAGAGGTTTTCACTGTGATGGGTGAGCCCTGGGGAAAGTGCCTGTTGCAGTGAATGGATTCTCCTGATATTCTGCCTCCAACCCTCTGACTTTTGATTAGATCTTTCATCCTTTAGAAAGCCTTTGTTGACCCTAATGACAAGGGCAACTCTTCACTGGGTGAATTCCTGTATCCTTGGTGTGACCATGGCCCATAGGTGGCAGGGACAAGATAGTCTTGTGCAAAAACTCTTCTCTGTCTTTGAATGGGCTTGACAACTATTAAGCTCTGTTGTCTAGGTTGCTTTCTATTGAGGTGCTAAAACAACAGAACTTAATAGTTTGGCCCATGCAGCACTTAGTTTTAGCTTGGATGTTGCCAGAAAGGCAAATTTTTTTCAAAGAAAGGGTTGATGTGATGGATTATGGACTATGGACTCTGGGTTGTTCAGAGAGGCTGTCAGTCCTGAGGGTCAAAAACAGGCAAGAAAGGAAGAGGTTGATAAGTATGAGGCAGATGGCTGTCAGGGGGAACAGGGCAGCTAAGAAGAGAGCGGAAGATGTGCCATTCCTCTGCAAAGAACATCCTCATAGAAGGCAGCACTCGGGAGCTGGCATCTGCTCTTTTCTGTAACCAGGAGAGCCTTGCTTCTGAGGCTGCGCATCACCGCGGTTTTATGGACTGTTGCTTCAGGTGGAAGTGTGGAGTAATTATTTTCTTATGACTATTTGTAGATATAATTGTGCCTTGCTACTCGGGAATTTATGTTGAGAAAATAATTACAATTGGATTAACGGCATCGACAATCTTTTAATTCCACTATCAACACTGTTTGTATTTAAGCCTAGCTTCTTCCCTGCCAATCTGATGTGTCTGTTACAATAAGCATTTCAACTCAATTATTGTCTCAGTAACAATCAAATTATCTTTAATATGATGTAATTACTTTTTTTTATTAGACTAAACTGGGTATCCTGAGCTGTGAATGTCTAGCGTAGCTTCGAGAAGTGATTAAAACAAACCCGCAGGCCATTCTAAGATATGAGTATGTTTTCCAAACGTCATTTAAAACCCAGATCATTCACTAGGAGCTCAAAACTATCTCGCTGGTGCCAAGTTCACTCCCTATAGGAAACCCACCCTCAGGTTGTTGTGTCCTTGCTGTGTGGCTTTGCTTGGCAGCCTCCAGACTTTATATCTACAAAGGATTGTAGCCCTTCCTGCCAGCTGTTTGGCTTCATGGCTTCCTCAACCCAGCATGAAGGGGGGGCCTCTGTGGTGGCTGGATCACAGGACATGCAACAGCAGACCTGGGTTGTGGGTCAGATTGTGTGTCTCCCTACTGTGTATTCATCCTGTAGGTCTACTCATCAGTCCCCCTCAGACTGTTACCCTGTTTGGAGACTAGGTCCTGCAGGGGTTAAATGCTAATCTAGAGATTGGTAGCATGAGGTTCTGGCTGTTGGCTTTCATAGGACTTAGTGTTCTTACATAAAGGGGAGAGTTAGCACTGAGGGGACATGACACCAAGATTCTCCAGAGAAGATGACCAGCCCTCTGTCAGCCAAGGAGAGAGATCTGCAGCAGGCCTTTCCCCTGTATCCTACAGCCTATCCCGTGCTGCCCTAGCCTTGGCCTCAGACTTCTGGCCAACAGAGTTGTTATCTTCCTGTCATGTCTCTGAGGTGATTCCCACAATGGCCTAGAGTCAGAACTGTCTTCTTGAGTCTGAATTCCTACCTTATCAGTAATGAGCACCTAAATTCTGTCTCAGTTTTCCCGTTCTGAAAAATGGGTCTGGCAATAACATCTGCCTTACATTGCTTTGTGGTGCACATAACGAGATCAGTTCAGAAGACTGTCAGGCATTTCCAACATTGTTAAATTGTACACTACATCAGACACAGTGCTCAGCTCCTCACAGGCCCAGCTAATCTGCACCCAATCCTTTGAAGGACAGGCTTCAAGTTTTCTGTAAAGAAACTGAAACAAGGCTGGAGAGATGGCCCAGAGGTTAAGAGTTCAATTCCCGGCAACCACATGGTGGCTCACAACCATCTGTAATGAGGTCTGGTGCCCTCTTCTGGCCTGCAGGTATACACACAGACAGAATATTGTATACATAATAAATAAATAAATAAGTAACATAAATAAATAAATATTTAAAATAAAAAAAGAAACTGAAACAGAGGCAGGCCTGGCTCAGTGTCTATGACTCTATGGTCATAACTGAGAGGTCTCTGGTTGAGTCATCTTAGTTACCTTAGTTACTGCTCTATTGCTGTGACAAAACACCATGACCAAGAAAACTTACAAAAGGAAATGTTTCATTGTGCTTCCAATTTCAGAGGGTTCCAATTTCAGAGGGTAGCCAAGGGAAGGCATGTCAACAGGAACAGTAAAAGTGCACATCTTGATCTGAAGGCAGGAGGCAGAGAAGGAGCAACCTAGAAATGGTAGGAATCCTTTGAAAACTCAATGGCTGCCCAGTGACACACCTCCTACAACAAGGCCACACCTCTTAGTCCCTTCCACCAATTAAGTACCAAGTATTCCCTCACATGAGTCTATGGGGGCCATTCTCATTCAAACCACTACACTGGTGTTCACGGAGTTGGGGGGACAGTGAAGCAGATTGTCCTTGGGGTTAGAGGTATATTAGAGGAGTGTGACACCATGGTCACACACAGAGAGACAGCAGCGTGGCAGGGACCCTGAGGAACGTTCATGCCTGCAGGGGAGAGTTGGATTTCTGAGAATGGGAAGGTTTCATGTAGACAGACTAACTCTGCTTTCCCAGAGAGCAACATGAGGAAGGGAGAGCCTTGGATTGCCAGAAAACAGTGTGTAACTTTGAGTCAGTATGGAGTCTGGAGGAGGCACATTTAGTTAAGGACTACCCACTACTATACAACACAGATAGTGGGGATATGTCTTCACTGGTAGTGCCCTAGTATCCTAAAATCTGAGCCTAAAAGCTTTAGGGGGATTGAAAATGGCATCTGGAATCTTGGGCACCTAGGGGCATTATTGCCTCAGTTTTCTGGTTGCCTCAAGGTTCTTCCCCTTCTGGCATTCTTTCCTATCTTCCTATGGCAGATTGGAAATGGACCTATCCAGTTCTGAGCCGTACATGACTGCGAGGTCCACTCCTTGGCTGGCTCATTCCATAATACCTTCTTGGAAGACTCTGACCCCTTTCCCACTTGGTATAAGACACACAGGAAACCTCCTTTAAGAATGTGCTTATAGGGCCTGGGGAGATGGACCAAGTGGTTAAGAGCATTTGCTGCTCCTGTGGAAGACTAGAGTTTGATTCCCAACACTCATAATAGACAGCTCCAGGGAACCCAATATCCTCCTTTGACACTGCATGTATGTGAAGGCACACACAAATAAAATAAAGTAAATATTAAAAATAATGTGTCTATTATGGGCTAAATAGATGGCTCAGAGGTTAAGAACACTTGTTACTCCTGCAGAGGGCCTGGGTTCAAATCCCAGAACCACCATGGAGGCTAAGAGACATCTGTAGTTCCAGTTCTAGGAAATTCAATGCCCTCTTCTGCCCTCCTTGGGCACTGCACGCACGTGGTGCATTGACACACAAGTGGACTAAACACTCATACACATACTATAAATAATCTTTTTTAAATGCCTTTTAGCATCTGTTTTCTACACTGCCCAATATGGCGTTACTGACCACAGGTGGCTATCCCAAGTGAAATGTAAGGGAATTGAGATTAAAAAAAAAAATTAAACCTTTAGTTTTGCAGTCCCACTCACTCGGTTCCCACAAGAGACTGATGACTCCAGGAAGCAAAGACACAACATTAGCTGTGTCATCTGAGGAAGGTCCTTGGGACAGACTGCTGCTACCTAGATGGAGGCCTCTTGAGGCTTTGGTAAGTTTGATACCTTCCTGCTCTGAAAGGACCTCCCAGAAAGCTCCCGCAGGCTGTTTCTCCTTCACTTAAAGACCACAGAATTTCTGCTGGTTTTGCCTCTTAGCGATCATACATGAGGGCACAGAGAGCCTTCTGGTTTGAGGGACTTGTTTAGAGTGTTGGCTATGGCAGTGTTTCTAAGGATGTATATGTCTGTCCAAGTAATTATGCGTTTCTTTTGGGTGGGTTTGGTTTGGTCTAAGTAAGTCATACTTTCAGAGTTTTTGAAAGAACAAACCAACTTGCTGAAATATGAATTTTGTGTGTATATATGTGTGCCTGCATGAGTTTATGTGAACCACAGTTGTGCAGGTGCCTGCAGAAGCCAGAGGGTGCCAGAACCTCCTGGAACTTGAGTTGCAGGCATCTGTAAGCTACCTGCTGTGAGTGATGGGAACGGAACCAAGGCCTCTGTAAATGCTCTTAAGCACTGGACCACCTTTCGAACCTTTTCAGGTCATTTTTTTCCCTTTTTTTGCTTTCTAAAATATTAAAGACAATCACTTAGTCACAACCTCATTGCGCTATAGAAGCTACCACCAGGAATTTCCAACTAGGTAGCATGACTCACGATAACCAGAAAGCCCTAGGAAGAGGAGGATGGGTTTTCTTTTGTTTCCCAACCATGTGAGAGCTAAAGAAGGCTACAACCAGCCCTTCATTCAGTCCCACATCTTACCACGTTTTCCCTCTAGGCCAGTCGTGTGTTGTGTTCACTGGCATCTGGAAGGGTCAAAGACAGAGCTGTGCATGCATGTGGAAGACTTCCTGCCCAGTGGAGCGCCAGAAGCTGGTGCAGAGAGCTGAGGAGGGGGCCTCAGTGTTACCTACTGGGAAAGCCTCACACGGGCAGGAAACTGGAGCTGAGAATGGAGCTTCATTTCAAAAGGCTAAGAGAAGGTGGTGACACCGGAAATCAGGGTCTCCTCTTGGGATCTCTCATCTCACTGATACAGGAATTTAAGAGGAGAATAAAATGGAAGCACAAGGACAGTTTTATTAAAGTTTTTAAAGCAAAACCCAAAACCCAGGGGCAGAGGAGTTGTAAATCTCAGCAGCTGTTGGGAAGAGAATGGGGGAGAGAAAGACAGTTAAGCCACATCATTGAGGTTGGACACATGGCAGACAAACAGCCGTACCCGGGGAATGAGGCTTCAGAGAAAGAGTAAGGAAAGCCCAAATGATGGGAAAGCCAAAGATGTTAAGGAAAACATGTTTGGGAAAGAGGTAAAAAGAAGAAAAGGGGCAACGTCCTGTGTTCTCAACATCGCTAAGAGGCTCAACATCTACCGAGCTCGGGACAGGCATTCTGGGGAAAAAAAGTACAGTATTTCTTTAAAGGACTAATTTCATCTCTCTAGCATGACTTAAGGTGAGTCCCCCTTCCCACATGTAGGTGCTCTCTTGGCCGGGTCATTGATCTGAACCAACTGGAATGTTAAGCCTCCATCAAAGTTGGAGACTGTTCTCTTGACCTGACATTTTCTCTCCTCTAACAGAAAAGGCAGAAGGATTCCTTGAGACTAGGCCTGGAGCTACAGATCTGTAATCCCAGAGCCTTGGGAGCTGAGACAGGAGGTCAAGACCTGCATAAACAACTTAGCTAGGCCCTGGGGATTGAGGGGGGGTAAGGGAGGGAGGGAGAGAGAGAGAGAGAGAGAGAGAGAGAGAGAGAGAGAGAGAGAGAATTTGGAAATGGAGCTCATGGTAGAGTGCCTGCTTAGAATGCATCAGTGAGGGACTAGAGCTCAGGGCAAAGGTTTGCCTAATATGTGTTAATTCCTCAATACTTAAAAAGAGAAATTATCTATGGATAAAATTGTGAAACAGTGAACAACTTTAAAGGTGGAAAGAGCCACTATCAACAAATGAAATTCACTATGTATGAGTATGTTGGGTATGTATGTATGTATGTATGTGTGTGTATGTACATGTTTATATGCTTAATGTAGGTGCATGTGGGTGCATGTGTGAGAAAAGAAGAAACAGAGAATAAACAGGGGGATCATTATTTAGCAGAAAGACTTTCCACAGAGAGCCCCACCTGGCCTCCAAGTTATGGAAAGCCATTAGCCAAAAAATAACTGATGTTTCCAGGAAAACACATCACTAATTACCACGACACCCACGTTTGTGAAGCATTTAGCACCTCTGAGAAGCGCTGGGCAAACTGTAAGGCACTGATCCCCACAACAGAACTGCCAGGCAGGTGTCAATATCTCATTGTGTGATCCTAGTTCCACAAGGGCATCCCACCATCTAGGGCACCACATCCAGGAAATGACTGAGGCAGATCTCCACGAGGGTATCTGACCAGCTGTGTCTCAGCCCCTACCTGAGTTCAGATCTGATTTGGTGCATGGACTATGGGAAGGGAAGGTAGCCCCAGTTTGGATCCGCAAGGAACTTGTCTCCTACCCAACTGAGCCCTCAGCACTGGGTGTGCAGGAACAACCCCGAAAGCATGGTATTGACAGTTTCACCCATGGTTTTGAGGGTTGTGGGTCTGGGTATCTGCATTTTAAAGTAAAGCTTTAGTGAGCCTGCAGAGATTGCCCTTTATATTCTGGAGAGGAACACTGTGGAGTTTCTACTGCATCAGATGTCCAATTAGGTTTATTGCAAAGAATGCACAGGACCTGTCTGGCTTCTAGGGACAGAATATACTCAAGAGTCACAACAGGATGCAGAGGGCACGCCTGGGAGACTGGTGCAATAACCCATTTGAGAGTCTCATCAATGGAAGTACCTGAAGTGAGCAGAAATGTTGACGTGTCATCAGTGGAGTAGAAGAAAACCAAAGTCAAGGCTGGCTCCAGGATTTAATATGACTGTTGGGTGGGATAGGATATACCAGATAGGGGTTTGGGGTGATAGGGCAGAATAAATTGTGTGTATGTGAGTGTGTGCAATGAGATTATGATGAAATCAGCCTGATATCAGTGAAGACATATAGGGATGGAGAATAGTTGAAAAACTGAGTAGAAGTTGGGTTAAAAAGAAATAACAGACAACCCAAAGAGGGGGTGGGGTGGGAGGTACCCTAGGATGAGGTGAAGTAAAGTGACTGGCAGAGATTTAAACCCACTGTAGTGTAATGAAAGGAGCCTGGACCAGCATGGTCTTGGGTAGAGTCTCGGCTCATTCTTTATGTAGCTGTCAAGGGTTGGGGTTTCCGCAGTTGAACAGCTAAGTTAAAGTTCCTGCTATGCCTCTGGCAGACTTACTGTTAGAAGTGAAGCAAACACTTGCGTGGAAGGGTTGGGAAAATAGCTCATTCGGTATGGTACTGTGCTTGTCCTACAAGCATAGGAACCCGAGTTCAATCCTCAGGACCCACATTCAAAACAAACAGGGCATGGTGTGTGCTTGTGTTTGTAATCCCATTGCTGGGTAGATAGAGACTGGCAGATCTGTGGGGCTTTCTAGACAGCCAGCCTAGCCTACTTGACAAGTTCCAGGCCAGTGAGAAAGAGACCCTGTCTTACAAAAAAACAAGGTGAGTGTGTATGAGGAACAGCATCTAAGGTTGACCTCTGGGGCATGGAGTGTGTGTTGCTATGAGCAGACCTTTTCTGTGTGCTGCTATAAGGTCCGTACTATCAATGCCATGAATTACCTCTGAGTGTGAAACTTTGAACTCTTTGGGGATACCAGGGATCTTTAGTTCCATGGGAACAATGGGGACAGCAAAACTCACGTGGACTCTGAGTTTGATACGCTGCTTCCAGAGTCCAGCTTCTCCTCTGGTGGGCTGAGTTTGATACGCTGCTTCCAGAGTCCAGCTTCTCCTCTGGTGGGC
>JAQHUG010000381.1:1087087-1119970 GCA_028555095.1 Dicrostonyx torquatus | reverse complement strand
GTTTGATACGCTGCTTCCAGAGTCCAGCTTCTCCTCTGGTGGGCTGTGTTTGATACGCTGCTTCCAGAGTCCAGCTTCTCCTCTGGTGGGCCTTGACTGTTGTTTGTGGAATGAGAAAATCCATACTGACTCAGTCTTCACTAGATACTTTGGGTGCAGGAAACAGAAATCCACTTGGACTTACTGGAATGAAAGATTTATTAAGAGAAGTGGGCATACCTCATGGATGCCATGATAAAAGAATGGGGGATTGCTGAATAACTAGAATTATTTCAAGGTCTGCTGTATGAAAACATATGATAAATAAAATAAATATGGCTGAATCAATGCACCGATGGGGAAGTAGGTTCTCAGGCAGCTCAGGTGTTAAGAGCAGAGAGATTGGGGAGAGCACCCCACAACCTGCATTGTTATCATCTCCTTTTCTTCTACCTATGAAGAGGAAGCTGGTGTTTGCAAATGTGTCCACAGGCCTGCACAGCTTAGACTCTGGACCTCCCTGGTCTCATATTTTCCTGAACTTAGTTGTGTGTCACTCTGGGAGAGAATCCAAGTGACCTGTTGCATCTGACCCAAGTATCCAGTCAGTGATGAGTACAGAAAGACACTCAGCAGTGACAGCTGGACACCCAGTTAGGAAATGAAGTATGAGGGACTTACAGGGTACCTGCTGTGTGCATTTGAGTGAAGGACCCCTTGTGAAGTGGCTCAGAGCTGCTGTGACCCCTAGTAGGCCCTTAGTAGATGAGGCAGCCCTCCCGTACCTGCCTCTCAGCAGTTGGTTATTTGATTGACTTCTCTTTGTACACCTGCCCAGATGGAGATGTACATAGAGGAGCTTCAGGAGTCAAACATAAGGGACAGTTCTCAATGACTTCAGTAGCCCCTTCTCTACTGTAGCTGTGGTTCTCGTGGGATCTCAAGGCAAATAACTTCCACTAAGTCTCTTCTCTTAGTGAGCAGCATGTTTATCTGTGCTATTTATCATAGCTTGGAGTCATATTCCTGACCAGTCCTGACTCAAGAGGATTCACAGTCTGTTCTCTGCTGAAGCAGGGGTACAGCAAGCTGCTCACGGCAGCCTCCTCCCCTGGCCTTCTCTCCTTTTCTAGGACCATGAGCCCACCAGGGCATATGACTCTTAAAAGAACAGATTTTATTAAGTTTTCCAACTATGTAAACTAATTCCATATTTCTCCGTGATGATTTATTCATATTATAGTACACATTTTTGTATGATATAGTACATGTTTTGGTTAAATCCTTCCTCTATTCAAGGAATGGTCATATTTCATTGAATGAGATGGTTGAAGATGGAGCCGGCCAATACTGACACTCATTCTTGTGGAACATCCCTGTTAAATGAGAGAATTAATAAGAAGTACAGAACACATATTGTCATTGCAGCCAAAGCATTTATGAGAATTCTACCTTTGGAGTAGGAGAAAGAAGAAAATGAGAGAGAGAGAGAGAGAGAGAGAGAGAGAGAGAGAGAGAACACAAGACAAGAGTAGGTGAGTGGGTAGTGTTCTAAGTTCCTTAGACACTTTGCCCAAGAGGAGACTTGCTTCCTGTGACTGATCTTTTCTTAGTCTGAGGTCCAGCATGACAAGAGGGCAGCACTTTCATTATAGCTTGCTTTTCTGGAAACATGGAGATTGATCCTGAGCCCTTACTCACACTAGACAACTGCTCTACCAAGGTCTAATGCCATGCCTAAAACAAAATTTTCTTCTAAACTATTTCTATTTTGAATAGAAATAGTTACACAAGCATTTACCTGTGTGTGTGTGTGTGTGTACGTGCACCACATGAATGTAGTAACCAAAGAGGGCATCAGATTCCCTGGGAGTTGCTGTCAACTGCTATGTGGGTGCTGGGTCCTCTGCAAGAGCAGGCAATGTTCTTAACTGTTGAGACATCTGCAGTCCCTCAGAACAAAGCTTCTAAGGTGCTACGTTTTCATCCAGTCCCTGCAAAGTGTGGCAGATGGGGTGTCTAGCAGATCAGTGGTGGTTTGGAGGGGTGGAGGGTGGGCGTCTCTTCTATCATGCATACTAAAAGGAGTTCTTGCTTTATGTGTGGCTTTCAAGTCTAACTCCGAAGAGACGACTCCACTAAACATTTTCATTTTCTTCTTTAACAACCAAGAGTACTAGGCCTTGGTGTAGATCTTAGAAGAGAGATTCAGAGAAGAACTTCACAGCCAAGCTGTTGGCTTTATAGGGCCTGCTCTCCGCACCCTTGGGTATTTCTAGTTTTTTGATCCATAGAATGTCAGTTACTCAGGTAAGCAATCCCGTGGCCTTATCTGAGAAAAGGCCTTTCCTAGCACCCAGGTGAGTTGCTAAGAGCTGAGGCAGAAAGTCCCTCCCCTGCCTCCTTCTCAAGCAAATTCACATTCATTTCCTATTTGACATTTCTGACTAGAAGTTTCAACTAAAAATAGTGACCCAGTTACACGCAGTGCTGGGAAACTCAACCACAGTTATGGCTAGAGCTGTTATCTTGGCCTCACTCCACGGGCATCATTAGCATACACATCACTCCCCAGCTGCCTCTGCCTTGTCAGGATGATTGAAAACAAAAGGAGATAGTGCTAAGGCCTGGCAGCCCTTATCTAGGTGTTCAAACCCAACTCCTCCAGCCCAGCCCTTAATTGCAAGATTATCAGGAGCTTGAGGAGGAGAGCAGGAGGAGGGGCTGGCTGCTGCACGAACCGTGGGAGTTTAAGGGTCCTCTGCCTGGCGTCCCTGTGAGAGGAGTATCTTAGAGATGAAGGAGGGTGCAGGGCGACCATATCCAGAGCATCCTGCCTGCTTCTTAAAAGTTGGTGAGACACAAAATGAGTTCTTTCAGGGGCTCAGAGAACCCTGTGAATTAGGATCCTCTTGCTGGATCTGGAATGTTCTTTAAAGGCTCATGTGTTAAAGAATCCCAGTGTAAGATTCAGAAGGGCTTTGGAGAAATATGTGTGCCAGCAGTGTTCAGGGCCAGAGACACAGCTCCATGCTAACGTTTGTAGCATCCTGAATTATTGTCAGTCCTCAAAGCCAGGATGGGCCTATGAATCTAGTTGGGCTGCTCAATCATCTGGCGGATGGACTATTCCTAAGAAGTCAGGATTACCTTAAACCAAGCTAAAGAGTCAGGTGGATTAATTATCCCTTTAATGCGATTAAGTATTTTTCCCTCCCAGAATCTTCCTCACTAATACAGTCCCTATAAGTAGCCCCGAGTTTCAGCTTCCTCTGTCCACTTTCTTCTTTTTCTCTCTCCTCCCCCATCTTTCATTCAGATGCTGGCCAGCACCTTTTTCTAGTGTTTTGAGCCTTCTCACTCTTCCACAAAAGGCACATCCCAACCTCCTCCATGTGCTTGAGGTCTGCCATGGGACTAACATCCAGGCCAGCTTAATTCAAAGTGCATGACTTTCCCCATTTCCTTCTCCATTCTCCTCTGCGTAGCTACTGAGATTTACACTTTGGCTCCCCCGCCCCCCGGGGTTTCTCTTTTAAACTCCAATAAAATCGCCCTCTTTGAATAAAATTTGACTTTACCTGACTTTCAAACTTCTGTTGCCTTTTAAGTCTTTCCATCCTCTCTCAGCTGGATCACAAGGATTGCAGTTTAAAGAATGGATCAATCCACCGGTGGAGATGTAATCTCGTGGCATTATTGGGAGGTACAGGAAAGTAGGAGTTGGGAACTGGTCAGAGGAAGTGGATTAGTAGTGCTTTGCCTTTGAAGGCTGGCTTGTGCCTCGGTCCCACCCCTACCCTTCTCTCCCTCCTACCAGGCTGCTGTGAGGTAAGCACACAAGTACACCCTCCCACCATGATATTCCTGCCTTGCCTCAGGCCTAAAAGCAGCAGAGTCAGCAGGCTGGAACTTTTAAAACGATGATCCCAAGTAATTTTTCCTCTTCTGAATTCTTCCTCTCAGATACTTGTTTACGGCAATGAAAAAGTTTGACTAACGCAGCAGATGTGTTAGCCTGTCTACCCGGAGCTCCTTCCGCTGTGTCTCAGTGCCGCTCTGCAAGTCCCTCCAGAGGCCCGCACTCTGTGAGACTGAGGGGAAGGACATTGGAGGACCCAACACAGGCTCTGATGTCTCAACCACAGACTTGAAACCACTTCATCTTTTCTATCTTATAAGGCAGAGACTCCTTATAAGGATTTCCTCACAGTCATGGGGCGGGTGAGAGGGGGCTCCAGGGGAGCATGCCACATCTTGATTAAGGCTTTGTGGAAGAAAGGTGGGTAAAAGAAAGAGATTTAATTTAGAGATGGAGGTTCTCTTTCTCCTTTCTTTGGGAAGAATGGGTCTTCCCCGCCCCCCTGAATTGTTCTTTTTTAGCCAATATTTGTCAATATGGAAAAGTTCATTTTCCATAAAACCTTTTTATTCCTGTGGTTGGTTGTCTGGGGTTGGGGAGGAAATGTTCCTTGTTTTGCACCAGTTGAGCAGAAAGGAGATTGCCTTTCTTCAGAGGAAAAAGTTCTCAACTTGCCCGGCAGCCCAAGTGCTCATTTGCATATCTCAGCTTTTAGCTTTCTTCTTGCTTCCTCTAGCTGAAAACTGCAAGAACTGGTTTTTTTCTCCCAGCATTGCCTTCTATAAAACCCAAACCAAGCTGACTGGCCAATCAATCACCCAGAAATCCTTCCTATCAGAAAGGAGTCTCTCAACTCTGGGACCTGGCTGTAAACTGCGAAGGCTGGATGAGGAAGGAGAGAGGGAATCCAGGGATTAGAGTTAACCACTGGCTGAGCAATTTTCTTTTCCCCACCAAGGCTTGTCTTTCTTGCCTGTAAAATGGGCATACCTTGTTTCCTTGGTACCATGTTTTATCCTTTCTGCAGCCGCATGACCCTCTCTTCGGGTATCAGCCTTAACTGCTGTTGGCAAGCTGTTCCTATGAACAGACCCAGGATTGGCAGGAGGGCTGCGTGCTGAAGCTAGAGTTGCTTCCAGCGTCTTGATTACTGATGCTGTTCTCCTCTATGGATGCTGCCCGAGTGGTCCATGAGATGTTCACAGCCATGACCGTGATCTTAGCATGGATAGGCCTCCATGATACCTCCCACACCAGTGTTAGGTTCCCACAGTGCTCAAAGCAATTTCTGCTCGCTGCTTGCCTGCCATTTATGGTGCAGATAAAGATAAAGAGCAGGTACTGAGGTTCTGAGCCCCAGTCCTTCCTGTGGACCACAGATCCAAGTCTTTGATTCAGTACTCTCCCCTCTTCTGTGGCTGGGGTTCTCACAGAATACGTTAGCGACTGAAATGACATTATCATCAGTAAGGTGACAGGGATGCAGCTCCACACTGCCACCTTCAGCAGCTTGAGGAGTTCTTTGAGTTTTGGGGTTCTAAGCTAAACCAGAATTTGTAGCTTTTGTGCTAAAGATAGTTCAATCTTGTGAAGCAGAATTAGCGATTCTACTAAAGAGATTTCACTATGGGCCTCAGCATGACAGTTAGGGAAAAGGTGACACATGGAGAGCATGGGTGTGACTCTGGAGTCACAGTGCCGAGTGCTTTAACAACAGTCATAAATAGGATTTAGGGGAGTTTGACGTTAACGTTTTAAAAGGGGGGGGGCGAAGGGGTCCAAAGAGACAGATCTCTGAGTAGTCCGTGAGGGACGCGTGACAGTCAGGTTTAGAACTGATAAAGCAAAAGTCTAATCTACAGAGGTGTGAGGATGTCTTTGCTGTAAACAAAGTTCGTGGATTTATTTGAGATTCTCAGGCACGTCTAGGGAAAGAGTGAAGCCCTGCTCAAGGTCACAGATTCTGACCTTAAATCTGGGTCATTGCTACTTTAATGTAAAATATGTATGCAGGAAAAGAATATCAGTTTGAAGACAGTGACCTTCACATCTAGTGTTGGTTTGCTTTAATTTGGTTTTCTTGTTTATCAGTTGGGAAGAGATCGGACACACAAACAAGGGGCTTCTTTTCCTTTGAATGCCCCCATAATTTCCCTGTGTTTCCATACTTCCTCAAGATTTTTCTTAAAATACAGGAGGTAGGGGTTGAAGAGTTGGCTCAGGGTTACTGCCCCTACAGAGGACTAGAGTTCCGATCACAGTTCAGCCACCTGTAACTCCGGCTCCAGGGCATTGGATGCTCCCTTCTCGAGTCCTGGTACTCATGTACTCATGCCCATACACAGACATGCATATGAACGCAAGAAAAAAATGGGTAGAATGAAATCTTTAAAAAGTATTTTGGGCAAATGAGAAGAGAATCACAGAGAATAAGCACTTCTATCATTGTCTTTGCTCTTGAGAATATTCAGAATTTCCCTAATGGGAAATCTATATCCAGCCCCCACTGGCATTAAGAAACAGCTCATGTTCAGAACAGAGGGAACTGGAATGGCAATTTTCCAAGCTTTCTTAATCCAATCGTCTCACTATGTAATTTCTGATTCCTAACAGGATACACCCAAGCCGAAGCTAGGCCAGGAGAAATATTTCCTAAAGGGTGAGTTAGAACTTGGTGTTCTATGAATTCTGCTTTGGGTGCCTGTGCTGGGGGTGGTAATAATGCCACTAACAATGATACTGAGAGTGGCTCACATAGTCTAAACACCTGCTACAAATTTCTGTCTGTCCTCGTGGCACCCCTGCAAGGTGGCCACTGTCACCAAGGCTTAAAGAGCAGAGAATGTGGTTTAGAGGGAGCAAGATACGCTTCTTGATAGTATTCAAAGCTCATTCTCTCCAGTTCGTCTTGCCCAATGACATGTCCCAAGTTGTCCAAGTGTCTCTAATGTGAGCAGAAAATTTAGGCTTTGCAGTCACTGCTGTGATGTGTCCAAGCTAAGCCATCTCCACGAGTGTCTGCAGGTCCCACGTTCCTCTCCCTGAAGAGTGTGGCCTTTGGAACTAGGAATGTTTCTGGAGAGGAGTCCACACACACCAGAACCTCTAAGTTTCCATCTTTGGAAGCTCTCCCACCTATTTCAGGATACAGTCTAAATTCTTAGTTATAATCTACAAACTCCCACTCTGGTCTAGCTTTTGAATACCTCTGTGACTCAAATTCTCCCCCAACCTTTTCCTTCAGTCTAAGGGCCAGTGAAAGACTCTTTAGGCTGGTGGGTTCATTGAAACCATTGCTGGGTTCTCCAGGGCAAAAACGTCTTGATGATCCTCCAGGAGGCTGTAGGTAAGGTTGCTGGTAATAGCTCTGAGTATGCTTCCTCACCCCTCCAGTTCCTGGGAGACCTTCCGTGTGCACCTTCCTGGAGTTCGGTGTTCAGAGAACCCTATTCTGAACATCATTTACAGATTGGTTTTGGATATATGCAAGAGTATCCTGGCTCTGGGTGCCAGCTCTGAATGCCTTCAGGGAGATGATGGGTCAGCTCTGATATTACAGGACATCGCATCCAACCTGACTCGGAGAAAGCCATAAAAATCTCTTTCCTGTCAACAGCCTTGGCCACATTCTGATCACCTACTATGACAAGCACTATATTACTATTCATTTTATATTCCAAAAGCTCACAAGGTCACCAGCTTCTCCTCTGTCTGGTTACAAGTACCCCGCCCAAAAAGAGAAGTCAGCCAAATGCTGTATCGAGGAAGGAGGTCTAATGACTTTAAGTTCTAATTCTGACATTCAGTAGCTATGAAATCTTGGCTACTCACTGTCCCCAAGAGAATAGCTACTCTTCACACATCCAGCAGGATTGTTGAGAACATTGACATAATTGGGGAGCAGTGATGAACTGAAGGCTGTGTAGTATTTTAGGTTAAACGTCAGAAATGCTGCATCTCGTCCTTGGGAACAGATAGTGCAGAGCGGAGAATCAAGACATAAACATGTGACAGTTTCTATTAATTGTAAGGGACTTATATTTCAAGGTAGAATAAGCCATCGACCCAAGAGTAATGGACCTCATGAGCCAAGGCTTAAATTACGTGAAAGCAAGGGGTATAATTACTGTGACCTTATAATTTATCATTTGCACGAAGGCACTTTGGGGAGTGGAAGAGAGTACTCACAGTAATCAATACCAAGGGAACAGAAGCAAACAGAAACTGACCTGGGAATCTGGTGTGCGCGTGTGCATGCTTAACACATCTCAGGGAGCATCTGCCATTCCCAGCCATGTGTCTTTTTTGCTCCATACAGGATTTGGGGAATGGAAGTTTCACAGTAGATCCTGCTTATACATCAGGATTTCAGAACATGCATTCTGGAAGTCGTTCGCACCTTACTTGGGATGAGTCTACATTCTTGATTGTGACCAATGAATTGCTATCACTGTCTGTCTTCTGTCTACTTCTCTTCCTCAAGAGCTCTCTCTTTCCCTCCTACTAGACTCCAGTCAGTAAGATCCCACCTCGAGCCACTTGGTTTTTATTTTCTCCTGCTTAGAAAGCGTCTTCTGCGGTCTTCAGCCAATATCTGGGCCTGTTAATTCATATTTTAATGTCCATGTCTGTTCTACTCTGCTTTCTTTTGCTGTGACAAAACACCACGAGCAAAGACAACTTGTGGAGAAAGGGCTTATTTGGCTTACACTTCCCTATCACAGTCCATCACTGAGGGAAGTCAGAGCAGGACCTCAAGGTAGGAACCTGGAGGTAGGTTCCTTCCCAAGCATAAGCCATGGAGGAATACTACTTACTGGCTTGCTCCCAATGGCCTGCTTTCTTTTCTTTTCTTTCTTTCTTTTCTTCTTTGTTTCTTTATCTGAAAAAGCATCGTTCTACGTAGCCCTGGATATTCTGAACATCACTATGTAGACAAGTCTAGCCTCAAACTCAGAGATCCACCTCTTTCTGCCTTCTAAGTATGAGGATTAAAAGCATGAAAAACATGAATTACCATGCTCGACTGCTTTCTCTTTAGATTTGAATTACCCCCCCCCTGTGTGTGTGTGTGTGTGTGTGTATGCATGTGTGTCCTAAGGGTATTGCATACCCAGGAGCTGGAGTTACAGGTAGTTGTGAGCCACCTAATTTGAGAACTTAACTCAGGTCCTCTGGAAGAGTCATGCAAGCTTTTAACTGCTGAGTTATCTCTCCAGCCCCATCTCTGAAAGACTTGCCCATGAGCCAGTTTGCTGGAGACAGTTCCTCAACTGAGGGTCCCTCTTCCTCAATGATTCCAGTTTATGTCAAGTTAACAATAACTAATGAGCACTAAGTAATTCATTCACCCTGATCAGCCTCCTGTGGGTTTGTATTTCTGTTCTCAGAGCACTTTGCACCAGACAGTATACCTTTTCATCTTTCTTTTAAAGGTAGCTTGGAACTACTTTGCTTAATGGGATCAAACACAGGACAGAACCTCGCCAGGTATTGCTTCCCTGAAGTATCTTCACTTCTGAAAGAGGCCTGGTTCATCAGAAGCCTGGCAAGTGTTGCAGCAAAATGCAATACAGCCTGTTAAACCAGAATATGGGGGCTGTTTCACCATTCACACTGGTGAGCCAAGAAAACAGGGCCTGGGAGGGGGAAGGAAGAACTAAGGCAGGGCCGTGCAAGTGGAAAGGGCTTCTGGGAAGGGCACAGCACTGGGAATACAGTGATATGGGGGTCCCTGCAGTGACACTGTCTGCTCTGGAACTCCTGGCAGCCTTCCTCCCCTTCTCTGTCTCACTGCATTTTAAAAAGAACATGCAGGAGTTATCCTGGAGCAGGGGTCTGTAAACCTTTCCTGCAAAGGGCCAGACTCTAAAAGTCTCAGCTTTTCTGAGCCATATATTCTCTATGACAAGGACTGAGCTCTGGTGTCTCAGTGCAAAAACAGCTCCAGGCAGCCCATGAACTAATGGACGTAGCGGTGTTCCAATCAAAGTTTATTTATGCCAGGAGGCAGCAGGTCACTTTTGGCCTGTGGGTCTTCATTGCCAAACCTTATTGTAGAATAGTAGTTCCCAAAGTGTCCCCTTTGAAGAGAGTTCAACTCAAATCGATGACTTTGTCCCAAGACTTCTGAGAACTCTGACTTTGTTAATGAACTCTGACTCTCCAGAAAAGGATGTACAGTAGGGGCTCTTCTGAGCACACACGTACTATTTGAGAGTATATTGTGCTGAAATAATGTTTTCAAGATGGAGACCAAGTTCTCCTGAGAAATGAAACCAGAGGAGGAGAGAGTCTGGGGTGATAAAGTCGGTTTCAAAGACAGGCCACAGAAAAATGGAGGCTGAAGTTCTTTGCCCTTAAAGCAGGAGTCTTAGGAAAGCATTGTTGAGGTTCTAATCCAATACCTGGGCAACAGGGGTCTCCATGGTAGAAGACTCAATCCTAGCTAAAACCCGAAGGCCTATGAGTTCCTTTGTCCAAAAGGAGGGGTGGGAGAGAAGATGGCTTACCTCTATAACAATTCAAATTTCCCCTATTCCATTTTGTCTCATTGGGACCATTAAATAGATAGGATGATGTCTAGCACATTGACAGTGACAAATTGCCCCCCCCCTTTATTTAAAATGCTAACTCTAGAAATGACTTTAAAGAATGCTCAGAAATGATGTCTTTCCCAGTAACCGGGAGTCTTAGCTCCATTGGAGGCATTCATACACAGTCAAACTGAAAAATAAAATTGACCCCCAAAGTCCAGCTCTTTCCGGCTTAGCACAGAGCTTCTCGTCCTCCACCTCTTCCTTCTTTTTCAAAGATTGTTTTTTTTTATTATTATTATTTTATATGTATGGCTGCTTTGCCTCCACTTAGTGCAGGGGAGGCCAGGAGAGATTGTCGCATCTCCTGGAACTGGAGACAGTTGTGGGTCTCCATGTGGTACTGGGAACGGATCCCAGGGCTTCTGGAAGAGCAGCCAGTGCTTTTAATTGTTATTTTATCTGTAATCTGGGTCAATTGTCCCAATCAGCACTTAAGTCTCTTCTTCCTAGCTGAATCAGATATCAAGGAGTCCCAAAGTGGACTTTATAAATTATAAATTCCAGTTCAAAGGAACTGTGATTCTCCTGATAGAAGCATTTCTTCCTCAAAAGCTCAGCCTTGCTCACATATGTCATATTCTGTGTGTTGTGTGTGTGTATTTTATAGATTCCTGGGAAATAGAAGACAATTCAGTAAAAGCAGGAACTACAGGCACATAAATCACCTCTCCCTGTGACTTATTGTGCCTTCAGGGTCCACTTGGGCCCAATCACACCCACACCACTGAAGTTTGAAGATTAAATATTGCTGCACATGCTCAACTGTATGGTTTAGTGGATTATAACAGCTGTAAAGGATTGCTCAAGTCACAAGGCAACTGGTCGGTGATGGCCGGGTGTTCCATCTCTAAGGCCCATTAGCAGGTCAAAGGCTTCTTCTCATGGAGGGAGCAGTTGCTTAGGAATGAGAGCAAGGTCTTATCTAAACCCTAAAGACCCAAACTGAAATCGACATAGAAGGGCTTATCAATGTCTCCACGTAGTTCACATGTATCACCAACACATCTTCAAACATCATGGGATCTGCTGGACTATATGGACCAGATTAATGAGCAGTTTGCTAAGCAGCCTGGGTCTGCCACAGAGCATTCTCTTTTTTTGAATCCAACTTGAATGTAGCAGTTAAGTTTGTCATGGCGAAGCATGCCTGTAATCCCAGCCACTAGGGGGCTAGGACAAAAGAAGAGAAAGTTCATGACCTGTCTGGATAGCAGAGTGAGTTCAAAGCTGGTCAGGAGAATTTAGCAAAACCACATCTTAGAGCTGAACTAGGGATGTAGCTCATTCGTAGAACAATGACTCAGCATATGCAGGGCCCAGAGTTTATGCTCTGGGCCTCAAAAAGGAAACCTATCCAACCAAATCAAAACACGTGATTCAGAACAACACGCAAATGATAAATACGTTCCCTCTAAAACCCAAAGATATCCACTTAGTATGTCAGTTTTTGTTTGCAGGATAAACCAGATACAGTTTTTGCCTTAGAATGAACACTTCAAAATACCACAGTCAGACATAGTAGCACGCACCTTTCATCAAGGGGCAGAGGAAAGCAGCTGTCTGTGAGTCTGTGGCCAAGCTGGTTTAAAAAATGAACTCTAGGCTATAGTTAGGGCTACATAGTAAGACCTTGTCTAAAATAAAAAAAAAAAAATCACACCTCTGAATCCTTAGACATTTCACTGAAGGAGAAAGGCCTTCAATTTTACTGAATTATTTCCTATCCTTTAATATGCAAATGTACTACCAGTAAATCTAGAGTAACTGTCACTGTGCACCCACTGAGTATGATTGACATGAGATCATCAATGTCATGGCCCAGTGGAAGGCAATCAAGATTCTCGAGACCGAATCATGTTATGGGGTTGGGGAGTTAATGTGCCCTAGAAGGGTACAGTGGAGGTGGGTTACTGGTCTTTCTAGCTGAATGGGCCTTATGGTCAAGGATGAAGCAAAGACAATTTACTAAATCAATAGCTGGGTTCTAGGAGACATGTTTCTTCGCTCCAGGAATGAAACCATATCTGATATAGCAGCTACAACTGAAGTCACTGCTTGGTTGAGCTTATGATAATCCACTGTTATTTGGTGAGATTCATCTGGCTTTTGTAGAGGTCAGATAAAATTGTTGAATGAGCACATGGTGGGAATCAACACTCTTGCATCTTTCAAGTCCTTGCTGGTGGCACTAATCTCTGTAATCCCTTCAGGAATGCAGTGCTACTTCTAATTTACTATTCACCTAGGCAGAAATAATTCAAATGGCTTTTTTCTCTCCCTTTCCCACTATGGTCTCCACAGATCAGGGAATACATGGAAGGATTCTGCCAGCTGTTGAATGGCTATTTTTTAATTATACATTCTGAAGTTGGGGAAATAACAGTGCAACACGGTTAAGGGGACACCCTGGGTCAAATGTAAGATAAAGCAGAGCCTCTATAGTTGACCAGACTTCTATAAGACCCTTCTCTAATAGGAGGGCAAGAGGGATGTTTCCAATCTGCCAGAATCAAGTTCAGTTCAGAGTCCGTGTCTAGTGTGCTTGCAGTGATCTTTTTTCTGATTTTTTTATTGCTTTTCAAACATCTCTCTTTAGTGCGTGTGTGTGTGTGTGTGTGTGTGTGTGTGTGTGTGTGTGTGTGTATGGGGGTATACAGGTGCCCATTGAGGCCAGAAGCTGTTGAATCCTTTTGGAACTAGAATTACAGGTGATTATAAGCTGCCTTACATGGGTGCTGGGAACCAAACTCAGATCCTCTGGAAGGGCTGTATGTGCTTTTTATTTCTGAGCTATCTCTCCAATCTCTCCCCCTTAAAAATGTCATTATTTAGTGATTCTTTTGTTTCTTCATATTTCTTTTATTTTCATTTTCTCTCATATATTAATCTGCAGATACATTTAAGGAAAGAAGAAAGGACGGGAGAAAGGAAGAAAAGGAAAGGATAAAGTGGTCTTCTGTACAGATGTCAGGGTCCTTCATTGAGAAAGCACAGTCTTTCCTTCCTTCTGGGACTTCAGGAGCTATGTACTGGCTCAGACATGTGGATGAGGAGCAGTGGTTCCATTTTTATGATTCATATTAAATATCTGTGCACTTGATTCAGATGGTCAAGAATAGGCTTCTAATGTAGCTCACTTCTAGGAACATCATGGTGAATTAGTCCACGAATAAGGTCTGTTTGCTTGTCATGGACCACTCTACTGCCATTGCGGAATATGATTTTAAGATGTGTTACATTTGTTTATGATGTGGAACATTTGGTTAATGATATAAAGATGTGTTGCTTTCTTTTATGTTGCATTTGCTTAAATCTGTGAAGCTGTGTTACTTTGCCTGTCTAAAACATATGATTGGCCTAATAAAGGGCCGAATGACCAATAGCAAGGCAGGAGAGAGAATAGACGGGGCTGGCAGGCAGAGAGAATAAGTAGGGGAAGAAATGTGGGAGGAAATTGAGAAGCAAGAAAAGAAGGAGAAGGATATCACAGGCCAGCCATTCAGCTATACAGAAAGCCATGGAGTAAAAAGTAAAGAAAGATATATGGAAATAGAGAAATATAAAACCTAGAGGCAATTTAAGTTAAGCAAAGCTGGCTAGAAACAAGCCAAGCTAAGGCCAGGCATTCTTAAGTATGAATAAGACTCTGTGTGATTGATTTGGGAGCTGGGAAACAGGTCCCCCAAATAGCAAAAAAGTAAAAAAAGCTAAAATAAAACAAAGAAATACTACATACTGCTTTGATGAGGCTTTCACAAAGGTAACTGGGCCTCTCCCACTGTTCACAGTTCTGGTCCTCATATAGTGGCAAAATGATTTGATAAGAAAAAACTTGGGTCATGGAGAGATGGCTCAGCAGTTAAAAGCATGGCTGCTCTTCCAGAGGACCCAGATTCAGTTCCTTCATGGTGCTTCTCAATACTCCATAACCCCAGTTTTAGGAGATCCAGCACCACCCCACAGCCTCCATGGATACTGTCCGAACACAGTGCACGAACATGTATAGAGAGGCAAACGCTCATACACACAGAATAAAAGTAAATATATCTCAAAAAGGAGAGCAGAAAATGAATAGATGCTTACAACTCAGCTCATTTTCTCCTCTTTTAGATTAGTTGGGGCCCAAACCTAGAAAATGATACCACCTATTTTTAAGCAAGTTCTTCCACATCAATTAGTATACTCAAGACAGTCTTCTGCAGACATTCCTATTGGACAGCCGAGACATCCCTCCTGAAGACTCTCCTTCCAGGCACTTGAGCTGGTTTCAAACTGGCAATTGAAACTAAGCATCATCTTTGCCTTCGATGGTCAAAAACCAGCACTTGACTCCTGCCACACTGGAATCCAAGAGCTCCCACCTGCTTTTAGGTTTGTCAGTTGAATGCCTGTGGTCCTCCGCATAAGAGCTGGCTTAGAGGGAAGAGACTTCAAGAATGCTGAGTACCCTCATAGATTATTTCTCAAAGTACTGATGATCCTGGCAAAAGATATCTCTGGCCATTCCTTCTATAGGTCAGTAGATCTTACCCAACAAACCTCCATTCCAATATTCCTATAAGTTTGAATCCCTTCCTTTGTGTTAAGATAAGGAAGACTATATCTTCAACTTATTTACAATGGGACTCATTCTGATTCACATTTCAGCCAACAAAACTGCTGGCATATGCTCCAGTTTCCCAAGTATCAACATTAAATGAAGAACACTTTGCTTAGGAAGTCCACATCATTCATTATAGCTTGGCCCAATACTGCCTTCCTTCTACAGTCACCTTCAACCTTAATACTTATTACTACACATATACTCCAGATTTCTGCTTTTATGTGGTAGAAAAATCAATTCATTCTTTGGAATGCTGTGTGCTTCTTCAGGGGTGTAGTGATTTGAATGTGATTGGCCCCCATATGTTCATATATTTGAATGCTTGATCTCAGGTGTCAGAACTGTTTGAGAAGGATTAGGAGGTGTGGCCTTGTTGGAGGAGATGGTACTGGGGGTGGACTTTCAAGTTTTAAGAATCCATGTCAGGCCGAATCTCTAGCTGTCTATCTATCTATCTATCTATCTATCTATCTATCTATCTATCTATCTATCTATCTGTCTCCCACTTGCTAATGAGATGTAAGCTCTTAGCTACTGCTCCAGCAAATTGCCCTCCTGCTTGCTGCTATGCTCTCTACCAAGACGAGCATGGACTCATCTACTGAAACTAAGCAAGCACCCAGCTAAATACTTCCTTTTATATGTTGTCTTAGTCATGGTGTCTCTTCACAGCAATAGAAAAGCAAAAGACAATGGGTCACTCTTTGCATTTCACATTTAGAGGTTAGAGGACTTGACTTGTGAATAGCTACAGTTCTGAAAGCATAAGGGGTGATAAGGGGGGATCTTCAAGACACACCAGTAAGATCTGGTTTGATAACTTCAGGGGAGGCCATTAACTTTTCCTTAGATAATAAAAATCTCCTCAGAAATAGGTGGCACAGCAGGGTGGAGAGGTTACCATTGGGTTTGGAGAAAGATGGCTTCTGGGGGGAGAGAGTCCACTTTCACTGGGCTTTCAGGCACTCTTCCACTGGCCAAGATGACTTGTCAGAATGTGGAGGCTGAATGTTCCCAGATGTATTAGGGTCTTTCCACATGCTTCTATCCTAATCTAAAGGAGCTCATCAATGCCCTCACTTAACTCCTGTACAGCTGAGAGTTTAATTGCTATGTAATTCAGATCATCAGGGGAAACGATTCTCTTTTGGCTTCAAGCAATGTCTGTCTTACAGTTGGATCTTCTTAAGATCAGTCATACCTAGACTTAGATGCTTGACTTCAAAATTCAAATCCCCTGAGTGCATCAGTTTCTTTCATAATGTTGCTCCAATAGCATGGGGAGCAACTAACAATTGGTGCCCTTATACTGTGTCATTTCTAAAAATGCTCAAGAGTGTCACGTAGAGAGTCATTTAGCGCTTTGCTTTTTATAAGCAGCTGATGAGGAGGATCCAATGAAGAAGCTTTGCTTGCAACTATAAATAGTCATGCCATGGACTCAGGCACTAGCTCTACTGCTGGAAATAGACCCACTAGGTCTTTAAATCCAAGCATATGAGACAGCAAATTCAAGAACTCCTGAAAGAGTTTCAAGAAACTCACCCTTCAAGACTCTTCCTCTAGAGTCATTCTGGTACAAAACTCAGTATTAGCCAGCATTCCCCAAATAAACAGAAGTATCAGAATACTAGACTGTTCTGATTAGCTTTACATCACTATGAAAATGTGTGTCAGGTGAGTGGCTTGGGTCCACAGTCATTTTCCCCTACTACTTTTGAACTTGCAGAGAGGCCAAACATCATGACAGGAATCCTGCCTGAAGGAAAATTTGTTTGCATCACAGGGAGAGTCAAGAAGGGTCTGCTATCCTCATCTAGCCTTCAAAGGTACATTTTCAAGGGCCTAACTTTCTTCCATTGGTTAATAAAGGAGCTTCTTGTCTTATAGCAGGGCAGAATATAGCTAAGCAGGAAAACTAAACAATGCAGGGAGAAAGAAGGCAGAGTCATGCAGATGCCATGTAGCTGCCCAAGAAGCAAAATGTGTGAGGTAACAAACCATGAGCCTCATGATAAAATATAAAATAATAGAAATGGGTTAATTAAGGATGTAAGAACTAGCTAGGAATATGCCTGAGCCATTGATCAAGCAAAGTCGTAATTAACATAGTGTTTATGTGATTGTTCTGGTCTGGGTGGCCAGAAAATAAAAACACGATCTCCATTTACACAAGTGGGTTCCAGAATCAAACCCGAGTCCTCTGGGAGAGCAGCCAGTACTCTTAAACACTGAGCTATCTCTCAAGCCCTAAGCTTTCTAATTATTCACACATGGTAAGGTCAGGAGATCAGGAGAGACTTGTCAGTGTCCCCCAGAGGAGGAGCCCTGCCATGCAAGGCCACACAGGTGATAAAGGAAACAGAAATAAGATTCTTTGCTGCAGTTTCCAAAGGAATGGCAAGTCATGCAGATGTCACATTGACTCAATGTGTAATTTCAGTTGTCTTTGTACACCTGGCTCCATATGTAGAGAAGAGGTAAGCAGGCAAAAATGTAGGATGTACCGCCATCTCTGTTAGTACCTGGTGAATGGAGGTACTGAGGGAGAAGGTTCTAGATTAGTCAGAATGTTCTGGAAAGGCTGTTTACCTACTATGCCTAGAAATTGCTCTTCCCATGAGTAAACCCATGTTCTGTAGATACCCCTGGCTTCATGGTTCCAGAAATGTCCCCTGACCATCAACACCTATCAGCTCTTTCCTGCCACATACCCACAAGACTTTCCCACACCTTCCTCATTTTGGGCAGTATACACTTGCCTCTTCCGGAATGGACCAGCAGCTGCTGTTACCTGTCCTATTCCTACAGGTAGAAATGACTGGGCTAGAAGGAAAGATCACGTGCTTCCTTCCTAAACCATATGGCACAGGCAGATGGCTGGCCAGTTTTTCACAATGATGACTCTGTGTCCTCCTGATGAGAGGCCCTCAGAGGTCACTGCTTGCCACGTGTTGGACCTTTCTGGTGCTACTGGGGTGGGACCTGGCATTTTCCAGTCCTGCTGGGTTATGGGTCATGTGCTTTGTATCCCACAAACCTCATAGGAGGCCAACTTAAACCCAGTAATTTTTTTCTACTATAAGGAAGCTTGGTGGTCATTATCATTCAGGCAGGATCTTGGAGGTGTGTGGAAGCAGAACTCTGGGCCAACCCCTCTCTACTTTCTGCTATGTTTACACTGAAGGAGCTGGGAGAATTGATGGCTTTATCCACGGATGGATTCTGCCCTGGAGATGACAGGGGAGAGATGAAACAGGTCATTCTCCAGCCTACTTCTGAGCCTGATTTCCAGATTTATGCAGGAACTGAGGGTGGAGGGAAAAAACGAGCAGAGATGTCATAGTCTCCTGTCGTATACAGGAATGGATCTCAATTCAGCCTGCAAAAATTACTCTAAATTGTTGGTGTATGAGACAAGGACATTCTCTGCAGTATAGTTCAGAACTTAGAATCATCTCATTCTTTTTGGTGGGCAATGGGTAATATAATTGCCTTGGATTTCAGGGTAACATATGTATGCTGCTTACAGAGAGAGAGAGAGAGAGAGAGAGAGAGAGAGAGAGAGAGAGAGAGACTGGAGCTGTGGATCTACTCTTTTATCTCACACAAAACCCGTGGAATGGTAAATATAAATGACCCTGTTTGTATTACTTTTCTCTCCTGCCCTCTTTTTAAAATTTTTTGGCAGTTAATATTTTTTAATATTGAGATAATTTTGAAGTTACTGAAGAGTTACAAAACGAAACGAAAGAAAACCAGTTCATACCATTCACCCAGTTTCCTCACATCTCAACATTTTGCATAACCAAAGAGCATTCATCAAAACAAAGACATTAACCTTGAAACAGAACTATAAACATAACTATGAAATCTGTACAGATTTCATCATTTTTTTTTCCAGTGATCTCTTTCTCTTCTGAGATCTGATCCAGGTAACCACAATTCATCTAGTCGTTCTGTCTCCTTCATCTCCTCCCTTTCCCAACCACTGACACTTCCTTATTCTTTTCTTTGTCTTTGTCTCTGCAGATGATTTTTTTCTTTCCTCCCAATTCCCACTTCAGGGCATCCCTCTCTTATCAGCGAGTGAGTTAGATATTTTTTTCTCCTTATGATAAAGTATCTGAGAAAACAGCTTAAAGGAACACATGATGGATACCATTCATTGTTTCAAAATTCCAGTTCATTGTGGTGAGGGTGTCAGTGCAGGAACGGAAGGGACCCCGGGTTTACAGGGATGTACCCCAGGGACCCACCTTCTTCAAATAGCCCCCACCTTCCATAGTTCTACCACCTCTCAATAGTCAACGTTTGGTAAATAGTTTATTTTTATTATTTTAGTTGTGTGTGTATATGTGTGTCTATGTGTGTGTACACGCATTCTTGTGGAAACCAGAGGTGTCAGATCTCTCCTAGAGCTAGAGTTAAAGGCAGTTGGGTGCTGGGAAATGAAGTCTGGTCCTCTGCAAAAGCAGTACTCACTCTTAACCACTGAGCTATCCCTCTAGCCCTGACTCTATTTAGATTTTAAATTCATCCATGAATTAAACCTTGTAACTTAATTTTCTCTGAAATTTCTTCACAGACATACCCAGAGTTATACTTTGATAAACCCTAAGTGTTTCACAATCCAGTTGAATTGAAAAGCATACTTAGCCAGCAAACTAAGGTCAATTTTTTTTTCAATATTGGCATCATAGCCTCCTTCTACCCCTCTTCTTATTTGCAATCTCTCCAAAGAACACACTACCCCTTACCTGTAGGTTTATCCACACCACTCCTCACCTGTAGGTTTATCTGTGTACTTGTGTAGTGTTGTCTTCCACCCAAGAAAGAGGAAAGGAGGCAAGGGTCCCCCATTTTAAGGAGTCAGTTACACTGGGGAGACGCCCAACAGCCACTCACTCATCTAAACAAGTGGTTCAGCCTGGGCTGCCAACAAGTATCCTCAGCATCACCTAGTTGAATGTCAGAGGAGCATAAAAAAATCCAACAGCCCACTCTAAGAAGTCAGAATCTATTTTGACAAGGTCCTGGTGACTTAGAGGTGCTGAATCTGCATCCTTCAATGACCTTGAGCAGACAGCCTGCTAGTCATGGTGCGGCATGTGGTCTGTCAGGCCACTTCACCCTAGGCTCAGTCTTCAAGAACTGGAGGAGTTTCTGCATCACATTTCAACACTGTAGAAGGGATGGTGTGTGCACATGGCTCTAAGGGGTCAGACCTTCATCTACCTGTGAAAGGCCATTGTGTTGTTTCTGCGGGGGCTGTCATGAGCTGCTGCCTTAGAACATAACGAAGGGGTTTCCTACGTACATAGCTGCACCCTAAACAGACATCCAGACAGGGCCAGGAGTCCCCTCTCATGGATCTATTACAGAGGCCCAGCCCTGGATGTAGCTCATGGGCAGAGGGATTCATTGTGTTATATTTTTTCAATTTCACATTCTTTGCTTTCCTTTCTCAACTTTATGACCAGCTCTGGTTGATACTAACGTTCTTTCTACCCTTCATGTTGTTTTGGGGTGCCTGCCAGGCCTCCTTAGATGGAGTGGGAGCTCCTGAAGCATTTCTGTGATGGCACTTCCCACTGTGTGAAGACTGTATTGTCTTTCTGCCTTGCCTGTGAGTTATCGGAGGGCTTTTTGTTCCCCAGCTGAAGATGGTGGACCTGTCTGTAACAGTAGTGAGAGGAACCGCTCCTTGGCCAATGACATTTCCTTGGTCCCAGATGTCCTCTCCATTTGTCCTCATGAAGAACTTACTTGTCCGCTAAGGTTCCATGCAAATACAATCTCTCCTTAGAGTTTATCTCCCCTCATTTCTTCTGCATGGTGAGACTCCAGCCACTGTGTCTATCAGTGTGATATCTCCTCCTGAATTTGGCTACCGTGCTCATTAGTTTTTGTCAAACCTGACACAAGCTTGGGAAACTCAACTGAAAATGCTTCCATCAGGTGGCCTGTAGGCATGTCTGTGTGGCATTAGTTAGTGGTTGATATGGGATGTGCCACCTGTGCACAGGTGACCTCTGGTAGCAAAAGAAAGCAGGCTGAGCAATCCATGGGGAACAGGCCAACAAGCTGCATTGCTCCATGGTTTCTGCCTGGGCTTCTGCTGGGGTTCCTACCCTGACTTCCCGTGTGGATGAATTGTAAGCCAAATAAACCTTTCCTCCATGAATTGCTTTGGCTCACGGTGCTTATCACAGCAACAGGAAGGGAGCCAGGACAAGGACTCTTTGCCCTTGTCTTCATACTGCAGGTATCATCACAAACAGCCTCATTTACAGACAGTATAGAAAGACACCACCTGGAGGCCACTGGCAGTGGGACCAGCATTTATCCCTAGTGCTTTAACTGGCTCTTTGGAGCTCGTTTCTTTGGAGGGATACCTTACTCAGTCTATGGGAAATGGGGAGTTGCCTCAAAGTAGTATGCAACACTTTGGTGACTTTCCAGGGGAGGCCTTACCCTCTTTGATGAGTGGATGGGGGTGGGGTGGGGGGAAGGTGTCTTACCATGTCTGGTTCCACCAGGGATTCTGTGATGGAGATATTCTTAGCCTCTTTTTCAGAGAAGGTAAACTGAGACTTGAGACTTGGACACCAATTGTCCTCAATAGCAGTTCTAGTGTTCCCACTTAGGACCCAGGGGCTTTGGCTCAGAACGGGTACGTGTATGTGTTTGTCATCTGCCCACTTTGGCACATAAAGAATCTTAAACTATAGATGGCTCTCCTCCAGCCATTTTCTTCAGAAAGGTAAGTTTGCCTTTCCATTTCCCAGCCATCTCTGTGGAGGAGAGCTCTCATGCTCAGCACAGCTCAGCCACATAGCCAGCCATCTGTCTCAGACTCCTTCAAAAGCAGGAAGAAACTGGGCTGCTGCTCCCAGCAACCTCCATCTATACAGCTGTTCAAAGGAAACGACTGCCT
Organism: Dicrostonyx torquatus; assembly: GCA_028555095.1. Taxonomy (NCBI): domain Eukaryota; kingdom Metazoa; phylum Chordata; class Mammalia; order Rodentia; family Cricetidae; genus Dicrostonyx; species Dicrostonyx torquatus. The sequence goes on along the minus strand of JAQHUG010000381.1, from coordinate 1,097,987 downwards.
ATTCAGTATGAGAACCCGCCAGCAAGCCTGAGTTCTGCCCAGCATCCCCTGCAGACTTCAGAGCACAGGCCTCCGAGTGTTAGTGTCAGCTGGGTTCTGCTGTCTGAGCACACCTCACCTTCTTTGCATAATGCTCAGCTCTCCATATTTCTCCTCTATGGGGCGGTGGTGGCTGTTTGAGGGTCAAGTTACATGGTGGTATTGCCATGGTCACCTGGTCACGTGATCTCCTGGGAAACAAGTAGTAAGTTTCGATGACTTTTGGAATATTCTATGTTCAATTCACCACTCCTGACTTAGCTCTTTGCATTGCCAGGATATTTTTTTCTTATAAAACAACTAATCTGTCTAGCTGCCACACCTTAACTGTCACACAGAAAGGAAAAAATACATCTCTCCTAAAGGGTCTAGACACCGAAGGGGCAGGGTGTGGTACAGTCAGAAGCAAAGTCCCTTGTCTAGCTCCTTACCATTGCTCTGGGTTCCAGTGATGAGGAGGTCTCCTTTCTCAGAGTTTCTGAATACCCAATGAGCCTTGCATCTTCTGTGAGCTTTCTGAGGCCCGTGGTGTGGGAGCCACGTTGCCTGGTGGCCCTGTGAGAAGGCTGTAGGATCCTGGCCTCTCTCACATCTGAGCTCTATTTGTTATTTTGACCAAGTAGGAGAGAAGCCCTGTGAGTCAGACCAGCACTGAGAAAACATCACAGAGACCCAGGAAGTACCTTTAACGTTCCAGAACCTTCCTGCAGGGGGACGGGCGGGGAGGGGGGGTTAATGAGCTTTGCTCCCCAAGCCTGATCTGCTCCAGTAACCTTTGGAGCAATTGTCTCCAGTGAAAGGACATTATGCATATTCATGAACCCTGCCTTTCGGAACAGACTGTTGGGCGGCCCATTTTTCTGTCAAACAGTGTTTTATCAAAGAGCGAGTTCAGCTGTTTGGGCTCTTTCCAAAGACCAAGCTGGTAAGGCATTTGGGGATAATGCACAGAATGCCCCTCCATGTCGTCTTCTTCTTCTTCTTCTTCTTCTTCTTCTTCTTCTTCTTCTTCTTCTTCTTATTCTTATTCTTATTCTTATTCTTATTCTTATTCTTCTTATTCTTCTTATTCTTATTCTTATTCTTCTTCTTTTTTAAAGATATGTTCTCATTATGTAGCTGGCCTAGAAGTCACTATGTAGATCAGACTGGCCTTGAACTCACAGAGCTATTATTGCCTCTGCCTCTGGAGTGCTAGGATTGAAAGTGTATGCTACAAAGTACAGCTCATCCTTCCAGGACTTGAGTTTCTGTGGGGTTGCAGGAGCAGAGGTTGTAGCATGCTCTGGAGAAAAAAGAAAATCCTTCCCTTGGAGCCTGGAGACATGGCTCGGTGGTTAAGATCACTGGTTGCTCTTCTACCTGGATTTGTTCACAGCAACCCATAAATGGCTCACGGCTGTCTGTACCTTCAGTTCCGGGTCATCTGGAGTCTTTTTCTGAACTCCTCAGATAACAAGCATACAAGCGGTGCACATACATAGATGCAGGCAAAAAAACCATAGACATAAATAAAATCAAAATTTTACCTAAGGAGTTAATTAAAAACAAAACCTTTCTTCTCTGTCCAAACTGTAACTGCTCATTCTGCCGTTAGGCGTGACCTTGCCCTCCTGTGGCCCTTCTGACTCCGGGAAACAAGCTGGATCTGTACAGGCATGTCCTTGGCAGGTGCCTCGTCTCTTTGTTACTCAATGCTCTCTAGGGGAACAAAACCAATAGAATATATGATTACAGAGGAATTTATTAGACTGGCTTACATCGGCATCTATTTGGATGCTGGCGAGACAGAGAATGCAGCAGCTGTTAAGTCTAAGAAACTGAAAACTGCAGAATGGACCAATGACACAGCCGCAGCCTGAGGCTGAGGGCCTGGAAACCCCCTGGGGAGGTGCTGGTGTGGGCCTATAGCTAGTGGAAGGCTAATGAAGCTGGAGTCTGACTTCCACAGGCCGGTGGCAGCAGCAATAGATACACTCGATAAGGAGGGGTGGAGCTTGTGTGCTGGATGGCTTCTTCTTTTTCTACTTTTACTCCATCTAGCACCCAGCCTATTACATGGTTCCATAGGCACCCATGAGCTTTCCCCATCAGGAGCAGCCCCACATGTCAATCACCTCTCCCCCTCAGGAGCAGTCCCACATGTCAATCATCTCTACCCCTCAGGAGCAGCCCCACATGTCAATCATCTCTCCCCCTCAGTAACAGCCCCACATGTCAATCACCTCTCCCCCTCAGGAGCAGCCCCACATGTCAATCATCTCTCCCCCTCAGTAACAGCCCCACATGTCAATCATCTCTCCCCCTCAGGAGCAGTCCCACATGTCAATCATTTCTCCCCCTCAGTAGCAGCCCCACATGTCAATCATCATCTTTGGAAATTCCTCCATTAAAATCTCCCAAGTGTGTCTCAACCTAGTTGGTCATCTCTTCTCCATCTGTACCCATAGCTTCTGGGTTTATGCTGGCTCTCCCCCACAGAGCTCCTTCACACCTTTTTTGTCCACTGCACCCTCATAACTCATTAGTAAGATAGGGTTTGAGAACACACTTTGAGGTCACATAATCTCACTGGGTAAGGCAAGGTATGGTTGGATTGTACACCATTGTGGAACCCTCCCCCATTCTCAGTTTCTCTCTGACAGTTGAGGGAGGCCCGTGGGAGTTTTGTACTGTGTTAGTTTGGTGAGTTCTCTCTCTCTCTCTCTCTCTCTCTCTCTCTCTCTCTCTCTCTCTCTCTCTCTCCCTCCCTCCTTCCATTTTCCCTTCTCTTTCTTATTTTCTGCCTTTATCTTACCTTCTTCCCACCTTGCTCTTGGAAAGAGTTTACCAAAAGACAAATTTACAGGCTTATTAAGCCACCGTTGGTTTTTATAGAGACTCATGGATCAGGGCGGCCATTATTCTCTAAGAGAGAATGAGAACTCCCACAGGGAAGAGGCAGAAGAGTGGGTTTTATAAGGTAGGAATGTGAAACTGGAACAATGGGGTGGAGGACAAGCTAACTGGTTAATATGAAGTTGCTCCACGCTCTTATTTTTTGTAAGAGTTAAAGCTGAGAGGACTTCCTATTACTCTGGCTCATGTAGGCTTTTTCTTTCTTAAACTTTCTCTTTATTTATTCTTTCTGTTTTCACATCATGGATCTTAATCCTATTTATTTCCCATTTCCTTAGCATCTACTCCCTTCAAAAAATTTAAGAGGAAAAGAAAAACAAGGGGGGGGGAAGCTTGTCTTGGAAGCTATAGTGTGACACAGTGAGTCACACAGTAAACCTTTTATCCATATATCTTTATTTGCAAGTGTTCATTGCAGAGAGTCGGTCTGGTTTGAGGCCTCTGGTTTCTGCTACACTATCCATACTGGGCCCTCACTGGAACTCCTCTTGGCTATCCTGCTGTCACCCTGTGTCATGGAAATTCTGTAGCTTTAGATCTGCAGGACCAGTCACTTCAGGTACTCCAGCAGATCACAGATGGGGTGGATGTTGGTGTGGACCAACTCATAACCCTGCTTCTGGGCCTCGGTTGTTTCAGGGTTGGTCAACCTACCAGGTCTCCCTTGTCCTCACCACCAGGGTGAGCTCTCCTGCATTGCCCTGGTGAGTTTACCCCTTGCAGGGATAAGCAAGGGTTGGGGGCAGTTCTTCCGCTTTCATGTCCTCAAGGTCAGATCTCCCACACCTACACATTCAGGACCAGCATAGGAGCCATCATCCCGAGTGTTGCAGATGAGGGGCAGGACTGGCTCTCCTGCTTTTATCAAAGGCCTCATAGCCAACACTCCCACCTGCCTCAGGCATTGATGGGGAGGCACATCTCTCTCTCTCATCCATGCTGCCATATGACAGAGAAACTTCTTTTTTCATAAAAGATTTGTTTTATGTGTATGGTGTTTTGCCTGCATGTATGTTTTTATACACCATGTGTTTGAAGTGCTTGCCAGAAGGGGATATATGACCCTCTGGAACTGGAGTTACAAACCTTTGTTGGCTGCCATATTAGTGCCTGGAAATGAGCACTGGTACTCTAAAAAAGCAGCAAATGCTCTTAGCTAAAGAGACATCTCTCCAGCCCCTAGACTGGAAATTCTTATATTCAGAAAAACCAGCCTCTTTTGGGATCCACCTGCCACCTCGAAGCTTCAGGTTGTGTGTGGTGTTCAGGGAGAGTGACTCCTTTGGTTTTCCTTTGGCCTCATGCAGCAGCTCCATCAGGACATGGACTCCCATGTCTATTTAGTGAGATGCCCAAACTGCTTGGCCACCTCTGCCCACACTTGGGCCTGGTGGAAGTACCCTGATCTCAGTCAATAGGTCTGGAGCTTTGTGCATCTCTCAAGAACACAATTCCTCTGCTTATACCATTGTCAACCCCTAGGAGAATTAGGATTATTCAGCAACAACATTGGTCCAGCTTTTAGGATTCTGTGTTTCTGTGGTCCAAGGTTCCAAGAACAAACTCCCATCCTCAAACCTCTCTCCTATCTGCCCTTCCCATTCCCCTCCTTCCCATACGCCTCTATTCCTACCCCTTTCACCTTTTCATCCACCTTTTCCCTCTTCCTCCTATCTTTTTCACCCTTTCTTTCTCCTCATTTATTTCCTTCTCCCTCCTCATTCTCTTCCTTCTCTTTTCTACCTCCTTTTCCTTCTAAAGATATCCACCTAACCTAGCATAGAAAGCCTCACAGTTTCCAGGTTGAGGGTCATGAAGATTTTTAACTAAAGAGGTTTGCAAAAGCCTTGGCAGCTGCTCCCTGGTGTGTAGAGCAGATGAGACAATGGTACACAAATGCTTATTATAAGGAGCCTTAGGTCACAGGCTCAAATGGGAGAAAGCACACAGGCATGCCCATGCTGTCTGTGCGTCCTGAATGGCCCCTGATTGCAGCCACAATTTTCATTCTACCATTTAAATATTTGATAAACACCCCAATATGGTTTGCACCCACAGTTGCAGTTTAGTGAATGAAGATGTAATCAAGACTGAAGACCTGGGGTCTCTAATGGGAAGACTGAAGGGCCTCCTCCTGCCAGAGCCAAGTCACAGTTTTTACCACCCTCCATCTCTTAATCAAATCTTGACCACTTCCATCCTCCACCCTCAAAGTGATGCTTTCTCCCACCTCGCTTCCTGCTGGTGATCAGGAAAAAAATTCTCTTTCTTAATTCATATCAACATATGTGTGTGCAAATAAATATTCAAATATGCAGTGGTTTCAAAAAATGGCCCCCAAAGGGAGTGGCAGTTTTGAGAGGTGTGGCTTTATTGGAGTAGATACAGCCTTTTTGGAAGAAGTATGTCACTGGGGAGGTGGGTTTTGAGGTATCATATATGCTCAAGCTTCACTCAATGTGACACTCAGTCCACTTCCTGTTGTCTGTAAGATGTAGGACTCTCAGCTAATTCTCCAGCACCATATTTGCCTGCATGTTACCATATTCCACCATGATGATGATGGACTGAACTGTAAGTGAACCAAGTCAAATAAATAATTGGCTTATAGGAGTTGCTGTGGTCATGGTGTCTCTTCATTATAGAATAGAATTATCACTTCAACATTAGAAACCCTAACTAAGCAATATGTATATATGCATGATTGTTAATTTGAATATATTTACATGCACATATTTGTATAATGTTAGAGTAAATTTCTTTCAATAAAACTTTCAAAGTCTTAAAGTATAAATAAAAAAAGCAAGAAGTCATTTGCTATTTCATTACACAATAGAACTATTTTTTACCATTTTCATATACTTTAAAAGTTTTTAATGCTGAGCAGGATAATTTTTCAGAATTTGATTCTTCAAACCATGTCATTTTGTATTTTCCTTTTTCACTAGATTATTTGTATAATAGTGAAAATTTTCCTCTTTTTCAAGCTTTTTCCTCCCCAAAGTATGATTTTAGAGGTTCATTGTGATTTTACTGTAATTTGAAAAGATAACTGCACTATTTTGGGTATGAGGGTAGTTTCCATTTTTTAATTTCTATTGCTGTCTATTCTATGTCAGACAGGTGGAGTCCAGGAATGAGGGTGGTGGGTATTTGTATGATCTTATCCTTGGAAAGCCCAGACAAACAAAAAGGAAGAACTGCATCAAATGTATAATCTTAGGCTGTGATGATTATTACAAATAATAAACTGGATTAAGGAGCTGGAAGAAAAGTGTATTGGGGATAGTAGAGGTAAGTGGGTAATTTGGACCAGGAATGCCCTCCCAGAGCAGACGGAACCTTGGGGAATCTAAAACGATTGTGCTGGGCAGGGTGGATGGACTACGGTGGGAGTGAAGGAATGACAGGAAGTGGGAAACTGCAGAGTCAGAGGGAGGCCAGGTGGAAGATACCTGCTTCAGTTAATAGTTCCATACTTGGGCCTGCATGAAATCTTGTGACTCAGTATAAAGGTATTAGATTTTTACTGTGTTGGAAGCTTGATTTGTGTGTTTTTAAGAAGCTCAACAGTTGCAGACAGGTAGCACCATGGTCAATTATAGGAGTCTAGGTGTAGAAGAAGCTGGGGGGAGGGGAGAGAAAAAGAGGAAAGGAAGGGAGAAGGGAGTTAGGGAATGCTTCAGGCTTGAGTCAATATCTTCAGGGCTGGCAGTTACAGAAAATTTAGGAATGGATACTTGTACTTAGAATCTGCCTTGAAGGGAGCAGAATGGGTTTTCTGTGGTTGGAGACAAAGTATAATGGCAAAAGAACATATTAGTGACCTGTGAATCTTTGGTCTAAGCAACTGGATAAGTGGTGATGCCATTGATTGACATGGTTGCAGAATGGCTTAGGAGGGCTCCAGGATTTTGACTTGAAACTTGGAGATGTTTATTAAATATATGGATTAATACTAGGTATTCATAGGAAGGCTTGATAATCAAGTACAGAGTGCAGGAGAGACTTTGGAAGTCATCAAAATGTAGATGGCCTTTAAATTTATGCAGCAAGAGATGGAGAGATCGGTTAGTCACTGAAATACTTAAGGACCTGAGTTTGATCTCCAACACCCATGTAAAAAGCCAGGAGTGGTGTGCACACCTGTAACCCCTGTTCTAGAAGTGTGTGGCCAGACAGACTCTGGGGCCTCACTGGCCAGCTAGCCTAGACCTTGACAAGGTCCAGGCCAGCGGCAGATCTGACTCTAAGACACAAGGTGAAGAGTGCCTGAGGAACAATACACAAGACTGACATTTGACCTTCACATGTATCTGCACATTTGTGTGCATGCACAAACATGTGCACAATACACACCCAAATAACTACGGAATAGTAGTAGATTCTGCCCCTTCTCCAACATTCACCAGGTGGAAAGGGATGTGAGCAAAGTTTTGTTTTATTTTGTTCTTTTTCATCAAAGGTTTCTACCGGACTAAGGATCAATACTATGCAAATCCTCCCCACCTCATAAAACGTTTATGCAAATGAATTTAAACACTTTATTCTTTTTCACTTTGCACATCTCCCTATGTGGTACAACTTTTGTTTAGCAAGAGTTCTGCTTCATTCCCAGAATGCAATGGCCAGGAAGAGCCAATCATTTTCATTTCTGTCATGTGTAGTTATGAATTGACCTATCATATGAGATTGTGATGTCATGATCCCACCACCTTCATTTTGGTAAAAACTAAATGAACTCCCTGCTCTGGTGTGCTTGCTAGCCCAATGTAGGTTATCGAGCACCCCTTTTGCAAAAAGGAATTATCTTGCTTGACTAGTTTTGGTTTGCTCATGTGTTTCTCTGTGTGAACGTGTGATTATTCTTTTCCAATAAGACTGAGTTTGTGAAAGCGCACACTGGGCCTCTGACTTAGAAAGACATGCCAGAGAGCAGGTATTTTCAATCTACCTTTGATCATTTCTTTAGAACAGATTCCTACTCGTGGAACTACTAGGTCAAAGGTGTTCCTCACACACTGAAAACCTCTCTAAATATGATGCATCACTTCCACAAATCATTCCCTCAATTTCATTTTCCATTACCATATCCATGTGCAGTTCTGCCCATGGCAGAGAATCCATCACATTTTAGCTAACTTAATAAGCAAAATGTATACCATACAGACTTTAACTTGCAATTTTTTTCCCTCGTGGTGAGCTTGGAAAATTTTCTATCTTCCATGCTCATTTCCTTTTTGTGTTTCTTACAGAATTATCTCTTAATTTTTCTTTCTATTATGGCTACGCAGTATTTTTACAATTATTGGAACATTTTAAATGTGTTATGAAATTGGCCCTATCGGTATTTCTTACAAAGGCTTTTGCTTGTGATTCCTTTCTAACTCCTCTACTGTGCTTTCTGACTTCACAGTGAAGCATACCTATGCAAATTCATATTGTTGTTCCCAAGTATTTATTTACTTTAGATGTATGAATACTTGCCTGCATGCGTGTATGTACACCACACGTGTGCACGTGCACCTCATGTTTGCAGTACCTGCCAAGAACAGACGTTGGAGTATCTGGAACTGGAGCTATAAGTGGTTGTGAGCCTCCATGTGGGTGATGGGAATGAAACCTGGGTCCTCTTCAAGATCAGCAAGTGCTCTTAGCCACCGAGTCATCTTTTGAGTCCCCAAAACAGTGATTTCTTGTTTTGCCATTATATTAAAAAGTATTCTCAGCTCAACTATACTGTTATGAATGTTAATAGATCCATTTTCATGCTTTTTTGGCCAAATTTGGTTAATAGCATTTATAAGATACATTGAGTGACTTTATACTGTACTCCGTCTTGTTATCCTTTTTATAAGGTGTCACTTGTGTGTTTCCTGGAGTTTAAAAGGCATTCCCCAGTCATCACACATCCCTCAGTACCTTCCAAGGCAGGGAGGGGACAGTACTCCCCTGTCTCCTCCACGACTTCCAGTCCATTCCAGGATGTTGCTTCCTCTTTATCTAGTTCTTCTAATATATTATTTTCATTACTATATTTTTACATGTTGATGGAATTCATTAGCATATAACTGTGCATAATATCAACTCCTAATTATAATTACTCTATCAGCATATGTTATGTCCTTTTACTTATTTCCAATTTTCTTTATTCCTCTGTATTTCTTAATTTGATTTATAAAAGTTTTCTATATCATTGGGTTTGCCCCAGGGTCAAGTCTCAAAGTTCTAGAATAATGCTAATGTTTTCCCTTCAAATCTGCAGGCTTCTTGTTCAGTCAATGATGTCCCCACACTTGTCTGTGTTTCAGAGCAGAGCTTATGTCCCATGCCAGCCATCACTGTGTGGCCACAGCTCTGTGTCTGTTCCTAAGAGTAAGAACATGGGCTATTCTGCCTCAGCATGGCAGAGAAATTGGAGGTCCTACAGATGTCTGTCCCTTGTGTGCTCTTCTGTGGAGGTGTACCAGCATTCTCACTGTCACTGAAGTTCTGAGATATCATGTGGTACAGATGACAGCACCCGCAGCCTTGGCAGCACCCTCCCGTGTGCATTCTGGCATGCCCTGAGCTGACCAAAGCTCTTTTCCTCAGGCGTATGGAGAGCATGGTCTGGTAGAGAAATTCTAAACCTTAAACCCAGAAAATGGCTTTTCCTTACTCCCTTAATGTCAGCAAAGCTTTCCACTTCAACCAGTTCGAGTTTCTTCAGCTCAGTGAAGTTTCACTTCCAAATAGTAAGATTTCAATGTTATGTCTACATTTTTTTCTGTTTTAGTTGAATCTTCCAAGTAAGGACTTTTTCAACTTTCTAAACCTTACTTTTATTTTCACTAATCTTTCCCTCTTTCTTTTACTTTTTTTTTTTTTAAAACAGATTCTCTCTACAAGGACTTGACTGCCCTAGAACTCACTTAGTAGATCAGGCTGACCTTGAACTTACAGAGATCTTCCTGCTTCTGTCTCCTGAATACTGGATATGGTGTTTTGAAAAAAAAATGGCCCCCACAGGAAGTGGCACTATTAGGAGGTATGACTTTGTTGGAGTAGGTGTGGCCTTGTTGGAAGAAGTGTGTCACTGCGGGAGTGGAATTTGAGGCTTCATATATGCTCAAGTCACACTTCCTGTTGCTTGCAAGTCAAGATGTAAGACATTCAGCTACTTCTCCATCACCAAATCTGCCTTCATGTCACCATGTTGTACTATGATGATAATGGACTAAACCTCTGAAATATAGGCCACCCCAATTAAATGTTTTTTCTTTATAAGAGCTGCCATGGTCATGGTGTCTCTTCACAGCAATAGAAGCCCTATCTAAGACAATGGAATTAAAAATGTGTGTCTTCAACCGCAGCACTTCCTCATAATTATTTTATAAAGTCAAACAAATCTAACATTGAAAAAATATTATTGATCTGAGAATGGTAATGGACATCTGTATTCTTAACACTTGGGAGGGAGGCTATTGCAGGAAGGTAATGAGTTTACAGTAAGTGTGCTACATATAGTAAGACATTCTCTCAACCAAACAATGCAAGCAAACAAAAACTCAGTATGTCTATTGTACATACAAACATGGATTTTCTTTGTTCTCTCCCAATTTGTTTTCTGGGCTATAGAATGGAACTTAAAGGCAGTATGCCCAACTGTGTACCATGATGAAGTGCTGAATATTCCTTCCTTCAGGATCTTAAACCCAGAGTGAATTTGGCCATGGATGTATAAAAGTTTAGTTATCCTACTTACAATTCATTCAACAGGTATTTGTTGAGTCTAAACTTCTTTACTCACTTAGCTGCTAGAATGATAGGGACCCTTTGCAAGCATGGTTCTAGAACAATGAATTCCAGTGTAACAGAACAGAGGCTCTGGTCTTATGGAGCTTAAGTTCTACCACAGAGAGATAGGCAACTGTGTTAGCAACAAATAGTGTGAAACTGAAGAATATGAAAAAGAAAAAAA
>JAQHUG010000381.1:1067850-1085387 GCA_028555095.1 Dicrostonyx torquatus | reverse complement strand
CTTAGCCAAGACTTTTTAAACATAAGACTTAGACTCCTTAGAATAGGATAACTATTGAAGCAATTAGTATGTTTTTTTTGCTTGATATTGTTCATACTGGTTGTAGTTTTAATTTTTGTGTAAGTTTTTGCCTCTTCTTTTCCCTGAACAATACTTGATATTTGCCTTTATTGTGTATAGTTTTGTATTAGACTTAGAACCCTCCTATTTAGACAAAAGGAGAAGGTGTTATGAGAACTCCTTCAGTCAAAAGCCTTTTAGATACTGGCTGACTTTAGGTGTGGTCTCAGTGCAGATGAAAAATGCGGATGGTCCTCATCTCTTCTGGATTCAGTTTCCAGTGTACACAGGGGGCTGCAGATCATTACCCTTACTGTAAGTTTATCTCTAAATAAATAAACTTTTGTTATACTCCATTTTGAGTTATTGTAAAACTCTTTGATACACCTGCACACCTCCCTAACAAAGAAATGAATGAAAAGAGACTGGGAAAGAGAGGGACTAAGTGTAAGTAGGTAGAGCATATTAGTTGGTTTTGGCTTGTTCTTTTGGTAATAAATCTGATGCTTCCCAATATGATAGCCATTTCCTTAACTGTTTCCCCACATGTTCCAGTATCTAAAGCTCTTCTTATATAGGAAATGCATAAACCTATATAAGGTGCAGCTTAGCTGGCAGAAGCAGATCATTCTGTGTGGGGACTGTCTTGGTTACTTTTTGATTGCCATGGTAAAACACCATGACCAAGGCAACTGATAGAAGAAAACATTTAATAGGGCTTACTTAAAGTTTTAGAGGATGAGTTCATGACCATTGTGGTAGTTTGAATGTAATTGGCCCCCATAATCTCATAAGGAGTAGAACAATTAAGAGGCATGTCTCTGTTGGAGTAGGTATGGTCTTGTTGGAGGAAGTATGTCACTATTTGGGTGGGCTTTGAGGTTTTCTATGGCCAGGATACTGTCAGGTGTCTCAGTTAGCTTTCTGTTGCTTGTAAGACGTAGGATTCTAAGCTACTACCCCAGCACCATGCCTGCCTGCACATCGCCATGCTCCTCATCATGTTGATAATGGATGGAACCTCTGAAACTGTTAAGTAAGCCACCCAAATCAAATGTTTCCTTTATAAGAGTTGCCATGGCCATGGTGTCTCTTCACAGCAATAGAAACCCTGACAAAGAGAAACATCATGACAAGGAGCATGACAGCAGACAGGTAGGCATGGTGCTGAAACAGTAAGTGAGAGTTTACATCTGAGCCACAAGCACAGGGGTGTGGAGAGCTAGAATGGTGTAGGCTTCTGAATCTCAAAGCCCACACCAGTAACACACCTCCTCCAACAACACCTCACTTCCTAATTTTTCCCAAGCAGTACCACCAACAAGGAACAAGCATTCAAGTATATGAGCCTAGGGGGACATTCTCATTTAAACCACTACAGGAACACCATCAGTGAGCCACTGGCCAGAGTTATCAAGCCATTTCTTTTGTTTCTGAAGATCCATCTGGAGTTGTTAGAGGTTATCTTTCAGAATACCTGATTGGTTAAGAAAGAAACAACATTCTTCCCCAGGAAGAGGTAAAGACCACTTCTCTCTGCTCTTAGTAGATCTAATCCTCTTAAAATTTGCATCACTACAGTGGCCAGCAAGTTTATTTTACCATGACAGATAAGGATTGTTTGAGTGACCCATTGGAAATCCTGAATGAACTTCATGGACAGCAAATGGTAAGTGGCTAGGGAGGTAGTCAGTTCAATTGCTCCAATGGCAACACCAGCAGTTATGCCCAGGGCTGCCAGAAAGGGTATGACCTGAATTGCTCATTTTTCACGCCGTGTAACTATGAACCAAGTGATGAGAACTGACAAGGGTTCTTCACTGTGCACCACCCCTAATGTAGAAAAAAAAGAACACCAGGGCAGAAGTCCCAGACCACCTAGCAAGCTGATGATGATAAACTTGAGAGCTGCAAAGAATTGAGGCATGGGTGGTCATGCTAAGGATTACGGTACTAATGCAGTCTGTGGAATCCAGGGTCTGTGATATGAGAGAGAGAAAGAGAAAGAGAGAGAGAGAGAAAGAGAGAGAGAAGATAAATTAAGAGGTGGTAGTAATCCCTGGCTCTGAGCAATTAACAAGCATTGAGGTGAAAGACTCTCATAAGACAATGGGTGAGGTCACAAATGGTGGTCATGAGTTTGAGCCAGAAGGAACACACAACCAGCATTCTCCAAAGTGGTCAGGCAGAGCTTTGTTCAATAGCTGATACAACGAGGTTAAAGTAGAAGACAAGAGATGGTGAGACAGGAAGGTGGGATTAATATCATCAAAAAGAGGTAATGTTGGGGATGTCAGGACCTTTGAGGAGCTTTGGGCCACTTCTACTGTGTCTCTACAGTCAAGAGAGTGAGATGTGCAAATCTCTGTATCTTGAGCAGGCCTGGTGAGTAGATAGGATAAATGATACAGCAAAGTTTACCAAAGACTCCTGTCTCACTCTGAGGTGCCATGGGTACTTAAATAGGATATAAAAAATAACCCATTCTTCATAAAAGGTATAGTGCCTTTCTGAATATGTATTGTCTCTCTTAGGGTACAAATAGAAACAGCCTCCAAAAGTTTCTGGCCAGCATCAACAGTAAACTCTAGTTTGATCATAGAGAAAGCAGCCATAGTGAGTAGGTTTTAGAATTAGATTTTGGTATTGTAAGACAGTCGAGGAAATGAAACAGGTTTTCAGGTCTTTTCTGAATGACCTCTTAAACCTTTTCATAATTTACTGCCAGGCCTGCAAAGACCAGACAGAAGGCAAGTCATCAATGATTTCTTAGCTAGGATGTTCCCTGGAGTGTTATAATCCTATTCAGGGTCCTGATTGGGACTTCCCTATCCCCAACTGGGTAGGTGTCATCAGTTTGGTGGATTTTGTCTACATGGGCACTAGCCTGGTCCTAGACTCACCTGTGCTCCTCTGGGAGAAGGTTGTTGACACAAATCATATAAATGTCATGGAAGGTAAGGTTATAAGATTGGGTAATGTACTGGAATTCTTTAATGAAAGTGGAAAAATTGGGAGTATAGGATCCCAATACTTTTTTCTATTTGAGAGAGTTCAGTTGATGGAAAGGCAACATGTACCCTGACTAAGTCATCCATCCCAGCAACCTCTCACAAAGGAAGAACTGAGGCTAGTTTAGGTCTGGTAGGAGAAGGTAAAGGGGTCCCATAGCAGAGCAGGGAGCTAGGAGCTACCAGTGTGCTAAATGTAGGTGCCAGTGAGAATTGACCTGGGCAACTTCTCACCTAGGAGGGAGAAAGGGAAACTAGAGGGATCATAAGCAGAGGAGCTGTGGGCTTTGTTTGGTAGGGATGATGCTCATTTACTGGATTGAAGGTAATGGAAAAATCATCTTATTTTGACTTTAAAGTATGGAGGAGTTGAGTGGGGGAACAGGAGGTATAGAAAGAAAGTTTTGAGCAGAGGGAAGAAAAATCTTGGACATAGAGAATCTCTTTCTATTTCTCCAATTGCTTACAGTAGCTGTAAAGGTTCCAAATAATACTGGGATCTAGTTGCCATTACACAGTCATTTAAATTGATCATTTTAAGGGGTATTGGGGTCAAATTTTAGTGCAAAGGCATACAAGTTTAGGACCCTTCAATTTGGACACCAGGTGTAGAGATTGAAGGTTTTCTAACAGGAATTCTAAGACAGACTGGGAGAGTCTCATCAATTCCCATGGATGAGAGAGGTGAGGGAAAAATCTTATTGCACTTCATAATCACAGGCATCTGCAGGACTTAGGGAAAACTGAACAAGAGGCCCAAGACTTTCAGTGGATCATCATTATACTCAACAGGAACCAGAGACTTGGCATGGTTAAGCCAGCAGAGAGACTCAGTGCCTGGTACCAGAGTTTTCCTAGAGGAAAGTAGGTGAGAACAAAAAATGAGCTCTAGTAAGAGGAGTCTCATCCACAGTAAAAGGGTCAGGGAATGGGGTCACAAAAGTCATGAGTGCCTAAAGAAGATGAGGGATTACAGATATCTCCAGAGGGAAGACAGGAGAAGAGGGCAGGAAGGGTGGTAATAACCCAGCTGGGCCTGGCAGGATTGCAGCTCCAAGAATGAAGGGATGGGGTCAGGTGAAAAAGGCCAGTCATAGCCTTAAAATATTGTGGCTTTCGGTATACCCACCTCCAAGAGTATTAGAGAGGTGCTGGACACTCAACAGTCACTTCCTCAGACTTAGGGATACATTTACATCAACCCAAAGGGAAGCTCACCTAATTGTCACTGGTGGAGGGGATGCTGAACAATTGATGAGCTAGAAGGTAAGTCTATTGTGCATGGACTGGAGATAAGGGATAGACTCCCAATGTTGCTCAGATCACAAGGCACCAAGGGAGTCTATCCTGGGTTTTGGCACCAAAATGTAAGTGATAGATAGAAAGGTATCCTGGTAGCCAGAAGCCAAGCAAAACTTACAGCTCTGAAGGGAAAGGTATCCCAACAGAAGAAATGTTACAGCTCTTTTTCAGGGAGGGGGGATGGTTTCCCTACCAAAGTATTACAGTCTTGTTCCAGAAAATGTTTTCCTAATGTAAGTGTAACAACTCTGGTCCAGCAGGGTTTTCTACCTCTGCCAGGGTAGAAAAAGGCCAGTCCCAACCTGAACAGGTACAGAATTTATATAAGGGTTTTTAGGGGCAGAGTTTTCCAGGGTGAAGATTTTCAGCGTAGGGATTAGTAGCTCAAGTCCTGAGCTTGGGACAAGTTCAGAGATTGGTTGGATTTCATGCTCAGGGATTGATTGGATTTCAAGTCCTCAGTTGATTAAGAACAGGATACGTTTCCTTGGCTCTAGTTTCAGAGCGAGGGTATTTTTTCCCTGGCCCTTTTTATACTACAGGGTTTGCAGGTTAGAACCTGGCCCTGTTTTCAGTTACTTTTTCTACTTCCTGCTTCTTACAATATAAACTTCTATCTTCTCCCATGTGCTCTCACTACAATGATCTTCTGTACAAAGAAGGGCAAAGAAATCACAGAATGAACCTTCCAAAACCATGAGATCAAATAAATACTTCTTCCTTTTTTGCTTCTTTTCTTTATATACCAACCAGTTTCCTTCCCTCTTCTCCTCCCATTTCCTCCCCCACCTCATTTCTACCCTCCCAGCCACTCTTCAGAAAGGATAAGGCCTCCTATGAGGCCTGGCATATCAAATTGAGGACCAAGCTCCTACCCTCTGCATTGAGGCTGAGCAAGACATCTCACCATAGGAACTGGGTTCCAGAAAGCCAGCTCATGCACTAGGGAAAGATCCTGGTCTGATTGCTAAGGGCCCCACATATGGACCAAGCTACACAATTGTCATCCACAAGCAGAGGCCTAGGTCAGTCCCATGCAAGCTCTCTAGTTGTTGGTCTAGAGTCCATGACTTCCCCTGAGTTTAAGTTGGCTTTCTCTGTGGATTTTCCTGTCACAATCTTGACCCTCTCAAGGGGGATTCTTGAGGACAACATTGACAAGCCTGGAAGTCAAAATAGGCAAAAGAATTTCTCTGGAGATAAAAATTGAGACACTACAATAAGGGCTAGAGAGACGGTTCAGCAGTTGAACTCTCTGCTATTGCAGAGGACCCAACTTTGATTCCTAGAATTCATATCAGTGACTCAAACTGCCTTTTATTCCAGCTCAAGGGAATCTGGCTTCTTCTTCTGGCCTCTTTAAGCACTGCACTCATCACACACACACACACACACACACACACACACAATTTGGGGGGCACAAATATATAAATACAACCTGCCAAGTCTATGTTGGTTGTTTGTGTATGACTACATGGCTGACTACATTGTATTAGATAACCATTTAGGGGGATCATCCCCAGGAGAGGCCATTTCTCCCTCAGTCAGATGCCTGTAGTTCTTTGTCTAAGAGTGGGACCCTGTGAGATTTCCCCCCTTCCATGTTAGCATGTCTACTGAGGTTGTCATTTGTCAGGTCTTTCTTAGGCAGCCATTTCTAGGAGACACAGTCTCACAGTAGACTTCTCAGTCTTCTGGCTCTTATAATCTTTTAATATTATAATCTTTCTACTGAGATGAGCATTAGGTGTGGCAGGTGAGTTATAGACATGTCCATTACGGCTGGGATTCCCCACAATCCATTGTTCTCTGCCCTGAGTCAGTTGCAGTTTTCTGTGATGCTTTCCATTAGCTTTAACGAGAAGCTTCTTTGGTGAGGATTGAAAGCTACACCTATCTTTGGGTATTAGTACAAGTTTTAATGTAGTTAGGAATTATGCTTGTCTAGCAAGGTAGCAATAGTCTCTTCTCTTCTAAGATCCATGACTTCATTAGCCCACTCTAGGTCTCAATAACAAGGCATGATTTTCCTCCTATTGAGTGAGCCTTAAGTCCAATTTGGCAAATGTTGGTTGCTGCCACTATTGCATAATATAAGGAAGACAAGAAAGACTTCAACCAAAAGATTTTGCAGAGACAAAGGTATTTCATTCTTCAATGTGGTGACAAAATACAGGAGAACTACTTATGATGGCTCATGATTTTAGGGGTTCAGTCCTAAGTTGTTGGATCCTTCAGTTCTGGGCCTGTGGTGAGACAGAGCATTGTGGCAGCAGGAGCCTGTGGTGAGGCAGAGCATTGGGGTGGCAGGGGCTTGTGGTGAGGAAGAACATCATGGCAGCAGGGACCTGTGGTGAGGCAGATTCTGTATCACATGGTAGAAAGGGAGCAGTGATGGAGGACAAGACTGAGGACTAACTCCATGATCTACTACCTCCACTTAAAACTTTCCAGAATCTTCAAAAACAGTGGTGACACTTGTTAGAAAACAAATGTTCTATGGATGAGCCTATGGGCAGTATTCCATATTCAAGCCATAGTGCTCATCAAACAATTTTTTGTCTATGTTCCTTATTTAAGGTGAGACAGGATACTTACTTACTGCCTTAAGTTCCTTCACCGTCCCAGGCTCACTCTGAGATCTCGTCCTTGACACCCCCATCTCAGGGAGCAGAGTCTTTCCAGTGGTTTTCCTTGCTTCGTGGTGTTGGAAAGGTCAGCCATGGTATCTCCTTATAGTATGTGTTCCCTTCCTTCAGAGTTTTCTCAAGAGGAAGGTTTATAGAACTCCTCAGAATCCAGGATTTCTCAGCTCTGCTGCAGTATTTTACTGCACAGTAGAAGCCAAATTCCAGCAGAAAAAAAAACAACAATAAATACAACTTTGCCTCATTTCCAATGCTCGCTCAGGCATCCACCACCCACCTTTTAAATTTGCTCTGACCATTTCCATGGAGACTTGGAGTATAATAAAAGCGATATGAAGCATGCACGGCAACCCCTGTGCCATCAGCATCTAAAAGTGAGAGAGGATCTGGTCTTGTACCATGTGCCTGACTACATGAAGAGAAACACTCAGGCTGTAACCTGAGTAATATTAGGTTTTCTTGGAAAAATGGACTAAAAGTTTCTTGGAACGGCATAGCATGTGAAAGCATTTGCCTCTAAATAGAATGTGTCCCTGGATCTATCCATGCCCCTTTCTCTACCGTAGAACAAGAACCTGGAGTATCTGCTCCACTTCTTGCTGTGCTGTGTACCCGCAGGAGTCTCTGACCTTCAGAGAGAAGAATAGATGAGAAAGTTAAACTATAGGAGTCTGGCAGGCTGGACATTCTAAAAATGTCTTCCTAGCTGCCTTTACTAGAATGCTAATCCCATGCAAATGGGAGAGCTTCCCCTTTAAAATCAGTTATTTATGTGTATGTGCTTATGTGAGTTTATGTGCACCATATACTTGCAGTTACCCTTGGAGGACAAAGGACATTGGTTCTTCTGGAACTAGAGTTACAGGAAGTTCTAAGATGTCTGGTGTGGTTGCTGGGAACTGAACCAACGTCCTCTTAGAAAGCAAGATGTCCTCTTAGCTGCAGTGTCTTCTCTCCAGCCTGAGGCTTGTTGATTCGAAGGCAAACTTACCCTCAACTCTTTGAGTATAGGGAGTGTTCAGCAGAGATGAAGAATGAACATTCTGTTCCTACTCAGACTCTGCTCTCAAAACTGTATGCTCACCTCGGGTTCCTGTAATGCCTCCCTCTCTCCAGGATCTCCTTTGATTACAGTGCTCCCTGGAATTCACTTCCGAAGGTGCTTGGGTGTCTCCCTGGGAACTTCCTGGCAGCAGCCATAACAAATGACTGCATGACTGCTCAGGCATTCAAGCTCCCTTATTTAAATTTATGTTAACCTTGAATGCTTTACAACCTTTCAGGAGTGGAAATACACTGGGCTCTAGAGACCCAGGGCCTGGAAGCCAGGGGTGGTTCCATTCCCAGGAGGTTTCTGGAGTCATCTGGGGACTGGATTCACATGGTTAGTTATGTTTCAAGTCTCCCAAAAGCAATATCTGTGTCTTGTCACTTCCTTAATGCATGAGGCCCCAGCACAGCTCCAGTATACAGTTTCCACATTTGGTTGAGTTCTTATAATGCTGGTAAGTACTCCAGTCACTGTAATCAGACTCAGAATTCACCCCCACCTCTGTACTCCCCATGTTTACCCTCTTCCTCAGGCTAGGGGGGTAGGTGACAGAGACTTTACCACTTTGGTAATGGTCTCTGGAGCCAGACTGGTAGGGTTCAGATTTCAGCTCCGCACAATTCTTAGCATAAACGCGTGGGTAAATACTAGACCCCCTCCTGTCACTTCACCTCTCCATAACTCAAACCATAGACCTTAAGCATAGCACTTAGCACATAAGTTTGTTAGAAAAAGCAATTGAATTGAATCGGGTATGTGTAAATTGTTTCGGGAAGTGCAAGACAGGTAGTAATTGCTAAGGAATGAGGTGGTTGTGATTGTTATTTCTAGAGATACCTGGGCTTTATAGTAACTATTTCATAAGTCATTTCAAACTTCACACTTGGGCTGCCACCCTCAACCAAAGATATACATGCATGTATTCTCCCTTCTTCTCTGTCTCTGTCTGTCTCTCCCTGTCTCTCTGTGTGTCTCTGTCTGTCTCTCTCTCTCATACACATACACACATACCACAAACATGCCTGTACACACATACATACATGCTGTGGCATTTTACTTTTTTGCTTCTTAGTAAGAACACTTTTTTGTTTTGTTTTGTTTGAGACAGGGTCTCTCTATGCAACCTCTGGAATTCACTATGTAGAAGGGGCTGGCCTCAAATTCACAGACTCCACTTGCCTCTGACTTCCAAGGGCAAGATGTCATGTCAGATGTCATAGTTAGGGTTTCTATTGCTGCAACAAAATACCGTGACCAAGAAAGCAAGTTGGAGATGATAGGATTTATTTGGCTCACACTTCCAGATCTTAGTTCATCATTGGAGGAAGTCAGATCAGAAACTCAAGCAGGGCTGAAACCAGGGAGGAGAAGTTGATGTAAAGGCCATGGAGTGTGCTACTTACTGGGTTGCTTCTCCTGGCTTGCTCAGTCGACCTTCTTATAGAACCCAGCCCAGGGATGGCGTCCCCCATTGATTACTAATTGAGAAAATGCCTTACAGCTAGATCTCAAGGAGGCATTTCCTCAGCTGAGGCTCCTTCCTCTCTGATGTCTCCAGCTTGTGTCAAGTTGACATACAAAACCAGCCAGTACACCAAACAATGTCTATTTTTATAAACCTCCTTCAGTCTAACTTTGGAAACCATTTTACACAGGTTGCAAAGCGCCTTTTAAAACATGATTTCACTTAGTCTTAATCTGACTACCAGCCTTACCCAGATGATCCTCTCTTCTCTTCTTGGCACTGAATTGGAGAGTATGCAGAAATAGCTGAGTGTAGTGTCTGGTATGTGCAGACTGCTTAGCACAGGTTTGGGGCTTTATGGGAAGTTTTGGAGATGGGTCCCTGGTTCTAGCTGAGGAGCTTGTAACAGCTTAGCCATGTAGCAGTCATTAATGCTGGGGCTTTTTTTTTTTTTACAGTTGAGGACTTTGATAACCATATGAATATCTCAGTGAACATGGATGTTGTTGGGTCCATGGATATGTCTTCATTTTCCTGGGCTCTTGAGAGGCCACCAGGGATCTGCTCGGTTGTGTCTTTTATGTGACCAGCCTGTGAAGACAGCTACACCAAAGCCCACCACACAGACTGCCTGTCTCTTCCTGCTGGATCCCACAGACTTTGGAACACCCACCTTTAGTGAACACAAGTGATAAAGATATGACCCCTGAGCCCTAGGCTCCTCCCAGGATCTCTGCTGCAGTCCCCAAAGCTACTCTCCATTAACTGCTACATTTATATCCAGATATCATTGGCCAGGCTGGCTTGCACCCCGTGACATCTCCTGTGTTTAAGGCTTTACTACAGCAAACCTATCTACGGCTCGAAGAAACCATTCCTGCCCATGTAAGTCACATCAGTAGTATTTGAAGATTATATTTTGGATGGCACCACATAAAGAGCTGCAAAATAGTGCTCCTGTTAAGCATCAATTATGTGATCTCTGAGTAGCCTGGGGCTTGTTTAGAGACTAGCTTTCAGATCTGCCGTTTGTGGAACACTGCACTAAGTGATTTGCTTCTATTATTTCATTTTACACAGCAATCTGTGTTAATCATGGCAGTAATGTGTTGATTTTCGTCATCCGTATGACAAACTGTTCAGTGCAAACAACTCAAAAGGAGGAGAGATGTATTTTGTGCAAGGGTTCAGAAGTTTTGGTCTATCATAGGTGGGAAATGCATGACACAGAAACTCGAATCGTAGTGTGGCAGAGTGTAGAGCAATCCCAGGAAGAGGCTGGGCAAGATACAGGCCCCTAAGGGTGAGATCCACAGCCTGTTCAAACTTTGAATCTATCAGTGAGTGAATGGTTTTCATTCAAGATGTCAGATTCCTCATAATCTAATCACCTCCAGGAACATACTCACAGAGACACAATTAATTAAATCATTAGTTAGTTAATAGTGCCTGAAATCTAACCATGCCTGGATCACAGGATTACAGATGATCCCAAATGCGTGTTTTTCTAATCTCTTAGGCATCTCTTTACCTGGTCAAGCTGGCACCAAAGATCAGCCATCACACCTACTGTGTACGGGGGAAACTGCACATGGTGAGTGGCATCTGGTGCCTGAAGCTAGACCTGACCCCGCTGGGCATTTGGACTTTGGTTCAACTGTGTTTTACCTCCCTCCTTATTAGCCACATTCAGTCTTAATTTATGTTTTTCTAATTCATAATTTGGTTGAGAGTCTTTTCATTTACTTATTGCTGCTTGTGTGTCTTCAGTGACCTATATTTAAAATTACTTTCCCTACTTATTTATCCCATACAGATGTATGCACCACACCCAACTCCTGTCCTGGTTAGTTTTCATTGTCAACTTGAAACAACCTGTAGTCACTGGGAAGAGAGAACCTCACTTGGAAAATTATCTGGATGATTGGCAGGTGGCTGTATTTATGAGAAGTTGTCTTGATTGATGTGGGAGGGTTCATGGGCAGCACCATCTCTGGGCTTTGTAAGAAAACAAGTTTGTGAGCTAGAGAGCAAGCCAGTAAGAATCCTTCCTCCATGGTTTTTTTTGCCAGGTCCCTTGAGTTTTTACCCTGATGTCCTTCAGTGATGAAATGTGATCTAGTAGTTTAATAAACCCATTCTCTCTAAGTTTCAGAGAGTTCTTATCACAGCAGCAGAAAAGTAAACTAGGGAAACAAATAGTTACTTAAAATAGTCTTCAAGCATTTCAAATAATGGTCTCTTTCTTTTTATGTATTTATTATTTTAGTGATGCTAGGGAATTAAACCCAGGACTTATGCATGCTAGACAAGTATCTGATCCATATCCTGCACTCATTGCCTGTTTCAGGATTTTTAGCTTTACTTTTAAAAGTCTGTTTGTGTGTGTGTGTGTGTGTGTGTGTGTGTGTCTGTGTGTATCTGTATGTATATCCCATTGGGGCCATAAGAGGGTCAGATTTCCAATGTAGATGTTGAGAACCAACTTAGATTCTCTGAAAGGATCTGAGCCATCTCTACACCATGAAGTTCTTAATTATAATACAATAATGATAACCAAATTTCAGTGGATAACAATTTTATATCTTATCCAGGAAACTCTTCCCTATTCCAAGATCATAAAAATATATTTCTGAACATTTCAGGCTTTGTCTTTTTATATTGAAGTCTCTAATCCACCAGGATTTGATTTTGTGTGTGGCAAAAGGTGTAGGCTTTATTTGCTGCCTTCTCCATCTCTCTTGGTTGAGATCTTCAAGATCGGAGTCTTGGATAACATTCTGGGTATAGGTTACTGGGAAGGGATTGCAAGAAGCAAGCATGAAGAATACAGAGTGAGAGAGAAGGAAAGACATACTAACACAATCTCTTCTGTGGACCACAGGACTTGGGCACATGTCCTGGCATAATGTGAACAAAGTATCTTCCAGGGTAATGTATCACACCATGTATCCCCTCCTCTCTGAGAACCAACTCTAGGAGTGTCAGGACCATACTCTGGGCTGCCCATTAGCATGGTCTCTGTGAAATTTGACTAAGCTATGACTTGCAGAGGCCAGGACTGGAGCCAGGAGAATCCGTTGCGTGAAACCCTAGAGTAGGCTAAGAGAAGGACAGCGAGAGTTCTTCCGAAGGGTCCTGACCATAGACCCAAGAGGTCTCTCATCCTTTCTCTGTGCATCAGGAGGCAGCAGAATGGCCCACATTGTGAACTGCATTGCCTTTTCTCACAGGAATCTCTCCGGAGGAGAGTAGAGAAAGAGGGAGAGGAGTCACGGCCTTCACACCTGCTTCTTTTTGGTAGGGTGACCTCAAGCTGGTGGAGCCCTCGCCCTTCTGAAAGTTGGGAGTCGCCAATGCACCTTTTTTGTCAAGCAAGGGAAGCAACAGCTCCACTTACATGTTTGCAAAGCATCCCTGACTTAAACTTGGATGCTGTGGCACCATGGTTCAGGTTTTGCTGCACTGTCCTTGAGCCCCGGGTCTATCTAGGACTGAGGCAGTGTGGGGAGGGTTTCTGTAGCTCCTACCCCCTGTAAACGTCCAATGTAGTAAGCAGGATGAAAAGGGGGAGCATGGCACATGGAAGGACAACTGAACCTTTAAGGTGGAGCTGGGTTCCACTTGTCCCACATCCATGTGAGCCCTTATTAGCCCCAGGTCCTTCACAGTGTGTTCCTGCTGGGCACCTGAGGTCTGTTTCTCCGCCTGTCCCCTGCCCCTCCACCCTGGTCCCAGCTGAGCTTTCCACTTTCACACCTGCACTCGCAAAGGTTCCTGATGACTGACTGATGTCTCTTTTATAAGTATTCATCTGACTGCAAAAACAGGCTTCTGGTGCATAAATATCATATTGACAAGAGAGAGAACAAGGAGAATGGGGAAATTCATGGTCTTTTAACCAAGCACAGGGATTTTTGTGGTTGCATTTTCCTTCTTCTCCTTCTGAAATCCGCAGAAGCTGTTACACTAATAGCTGTGATTTGCATAATTTTTGGAGTGCAGCAGAATAAAGAGCCAGGCTGCAGGCCGACAGTCTGCCTCTGCGGTGCAGGGCAGGGCCCTGTGTTAGGAGAAAGCAAATAAATATTCAGGGTCCTGGTTGCTTATGCAGGATGAGGTGGAGTGAATGGCCTAGTCAGAAGGTGGCTTCCCAGACAACATGTTTAAATTAGGGCTGAGGGCTGGGACAGGTGTCTAGGGAGATTGCTTAGTGAGTAAGAGCACCTGATGCAAAAGCAAGACGATGGGTTCAAATCCCCAGCACTCATGTAAAAGCTAAGCCCGCCTGTAGCCTAAGCATGGGGAATGGAGACAGGCAGATCCCAGGAGCTCCCTGGTTAGGTAGGTAGCCTACCCTAAAAGGCAAGCTACAGGTCCAGTGGGAGGCCTTGTCTCAAAACTAAGGTGGAAACATCAGAAGTGGTGGCACATGTCTTTAATCCTTGGAAAACAGAAGCAAGTGACTCTCTCAAGTTCGAGACTAGCCTTGTCTACATAGCAAGTCCAAGCCAGCCAGCAGTGAGACCTGTCTCAAAAATAATTAATTAATTCAACTTAATTCAATGATGTGCGGAGTGGGTGATAGAGAAAGACTCTTTACACTCTTTGGTCTTGGCATGCACATGCATGGGTACACAAACACACACAGATGCATGCATGCACACACGCCCAGGGCAGAAGGGCGGTTCAGCCTGTGCGAAGTCTTCTGTCTGGTCTGCCTCTTACTAGAAGCTGCAGCTCAGGGTGGAGGTCCCATAGCCATCGACTGTCTGGGTTGGGGACATGGCCTCTGACTTGGGATTCAATCGTTCAAAGCAAAGACTCGGTCCAGTCTGTGTGACTCACGCTGGGCTCACAGTGTTCACATTCTCCTCCTTAAGTGCACTAAATGTTTATCCTTGTCAGACTGTCCAAGGGGATCTGTGAGCAGAAGGGAAAGCAGAAGGACCTTCATGAGAGAGCAGACCTCTCACTGCCTACTGTTTCTTCTGCTTAGGGATAAAGATGGACACTCTGCAAGGCTCTGGCCGCAACATGGCATCTGGCAGGGTGCCCTCTGAGCAGTCCCTGCTGTCAAATCACCTTTTCACGGCTCCTGTGCTGAACCCTAATTCACAGATCTGGATGAAGGGGTCTGGGCTAGGGGTAAATTGAACAGTATCATCTGAAAGACAAAAGTCATTGTTGCTGGTGTTTTCCCATAATTCCAGATTTCATGACTTCCCTTCTAGCAAGTCTTAGTATTTGAACCACCTGCTGCCTCTTTTGAAGATGAAAGGCCTTTTGTTGGAGGGAGGCTGTCTGCAGTGGTCTCCATTGCCACAGCCACAGTCACAGGAGTCCCTCCAAAAGGCTGGACACCCCCAGACAATGGCCAGAGAGTGCTCAGGAGGGATTAGCCAGGACAGTGCACCCTGGACCCTGGCAGACTGGATTCTGGTGTGGAAGGATATTCTCCCCTGTTGCCACCGTAGGCCTGCATGCTATAATCCTCCCTGGGCTACACCTCTTATTAACGTTCAGATTTGGAGATAATGGTTTTAATTAAACTACTTTGCTGTTTACTACTGTTTCGGGAATTTGCTAATTAATCTTTCTGTAATTGTTTTGCGAATGTTGTACGGCAAAAGTTTGTAAATTATATGTGGGATTTCTCACTGAGAATCTAATTTCTATGCAGAGTTCCGTGTTAACAAGCAGCAGCAGAGGTGGGAAATTAACCAGGGAAGGTTTGTCTTGGCTGGAGGCTGTTGTCGTCCTCCCAGTGCATGGACCATTCTGGGGAGAGCCTCCTCAAGTCTCTGCAATAACTGAGAAGGGAACGGCTGGTGTCAGTGACAGTTCTGACCTGTGTAGGTGTGGAGTCCTTATAGATGCCTAAGGCCACTCTCCATCAAGCCCTCACTGCTTCCTTTTCCGTGGAAGCCCCTGTTTGGAGAATCGGAGCTGTTAAGCTTGGGAAATGGCTAAGTGCTGACAGACATCTCCGTGGTGACCTGGAGTTGAGGGTGGACACTGGAAGCATTGATTTCAGAGAACAGCAACTCTCTGGTTCTCTAGAATTTGGTTTCCTAAGGAGGTCAGCCTCTACATCTGACTCAAGGTTCTGGTCACAAGCCACAGACAGATGAGCTGTAAGAAAACGCAGTGTCCCTCTGTGATATCAGCCCTAGGGACAAGTCCACCATCTTGGCAGTGTTTGTCTCTGCTGGGAGATGGTGTTTGTCTGCTGATAGAGAGCCCCAAGGTGGCAAGTAGTGCTGGGATTAAAGGCAGGGATCCCCTGTGCCTGGCAACCTAGGTCTAAGACTACTTTTGCTGGGTGAAGCATTGCACGCCTTTTTGATCACAACACTGGGGAGGCAGAGGCAGGTGGATCTCTGTGAGTCTGAGGCCAGCCTGGTCTACATATTGAGTTCCAGTTCAGCCACGGGCTACACAGTGAGTGAGACCCTGCTTAAGAAAGTAAATAAATAAATAAGGAAAGAAAAAAAGAAAAGAAGACTATTATGTTTTAACTTTGTGACTGTGTACATTACTCTCTCAACCACCATAAAGTGAGGCTTTATAAAAACCTTATAATGCCATAGTGATTACATGAGATGAAATGTGTGAAGATCTTGGCATCCTCTCTGCACACAGTAGCTAATTGTTATATTCTATTCTTTAAATTAATTTTTACTTCGTGTTCAAAATAGCAGACAGCTCTACATAGCATTATCACTTTGCAAGCCATGTCTGTTTTTTGGTTTCAGCCTGTGCCACATGCATGCTAAGTTTTCAGGATAATCACCTAATGTGCAGTTAGCTCTGGTCTTCCCAGAACCAAAGTTTCTTTCCTATTTCACACTCTAGTTTAGGGACTGATGGGGAACAGTAGGAGAGGGCCCTTTTGTCCCCAGGCTTAGACTCCAGTTCACACTCCTCTGAGTTGCTTCAGCAACCAAGGGGAGGCTTCTTGGTCTTGGGAGACAGATCCCTGACAGACTCTTGCTATGTGGGAGTCTGAATTTCAGTAAGCAACAGGGACTTCCAGAGAAGCGCAGCAAGGAAGGAGAGGGTGAGATGTTGCCAGGCTGTTCTGGCTTCCTGAGAAGTGAGAAGGCTGCTCAGGCTGCCTGGGCTCTCTCCAAGGAGGAAAGACACGCCCTCACTTGCTCAGTTCTGTCCATTCCCTGTCCCTTGGTGGCCAAAGTTCTGTGTGAGCTACCCGTGCCTCTGTTCATGGGTGCTGTGCTGTGTTAACTAACCTCTGTATCCTGGACTTCACAGAGGAGATTAGAGCCTCCTCGAACTCCATAGAGTGGAGCCTGTGCACACAGCAAGCACAGAGGCAGCCCAGAGCCTACCCCAAGAGAGGTTTGTCCTGTGAGCGGTAGGAGAGGGCAGCCAGCAGCAGTGGTTTGAGTTTGCCTCCCTAAAAGTTACTGAGGCCCAGGGAGCTGGGGCTGTTAAGTAAATCAAAGTATTCCAAGACTGAGTGCCATTCGGGGGTATAGGGTAAAGAGCCTCTCTGGACATCCAGAGGCTGTGCTCATGAAGCCCTTGTCTGTCTTTTCCCCCATCTTCATCTCCTTTCCCTAATTCTGTAGCTTTGTACTGAGATGTGAAGATGACACCCACACAGAATATATAGCACAATCTCTTTCCAGACCCTGAAAATCCACATGGACCCAAAGGAGGGGAGATTGTGGCCTGTGGTTCTAAGTTGACACCCTGCCTGCCTTCTCTGCCAAATTGACTCCTCAGTTTTTCTGCTTTAGGTTCAAAGAGCCCATTCTACAGTTGTATAATTCCAGCACTCGAAAGGCATAAGCATGAGGATTAGGAGCTGGAAGCCAGGCTGAGAGGATAGTGACTTCAAGGACAACCTGGGTAACATAGAGTCTGTCTCAATGAACAAGAATTAATGCTATATGTCAGCAATAGAGCCCCTGCCTAGAATCCCCAGTGAGGGGCTGGGATGTGGCTCAGTGGTAGAGCCCCTGCCTAGAATC